>JAHKKF010520046.1:28969-56531 GCA_019740295.1 Labeo calbasu | reverse complement strand
GGGGCTGTCACGTGATAAACGGATGACTCAAACCCGAAAAATTGTCAGATAAGAGGTGAGGTGAACTAATTATAGACTAAAGACCCAGGTAAACAATGAATTAATCTTTTCTCTTTCTTGTAGCATTATAGTTTTGTTTTGTTTGTAGTGTGATCAACTTTTGTGTAAGCATTGGATGTGTTAGGGAAGTAACACATAACATTTTTTATTATATTTTGCTAAAAATAAACAAAATTAACTAAAAAAAAGATTTGTTAATTTTGCTGAACGAGACTCAAAGGTCAGAGTCAGTACAATGATCCGAACTTCCCATCACTAACTAAAATAAAGAGTGATCTCCAAGAAAAAGCTGTGAATAAAATGAGAAAATGTATACACATAACCCAAGGGTAATGACAGTAACAGACGTCCTTACCAATCGATTTCAAAAGCAATCAATTTGCTGAAAAAAAAAAAAAAAAAAAAAAAAAAAAAAAAAACATACATAGTTCAGTCATCTGTTTAGTTCCAGAATGAATCAGCATATATTTTTTTAATCGATTAAGTAAGTAATTCAATGCCATAGAAACAATCACTGGTTTCTTTTCTAAATTATTCAGTGTATTTGAACAAATCGGTTGAGTAAGAAATTCAATGACTCATTCATAAACACAGTCATTTCTTTCTCTCCTGAATGACACATGGTTTTAAATAAATAATTTGAGCGAATGATTCAGTGACTCATTCCTGTCTAATCGTTTAGCAATGTAAACTGCAGCGGCAGTCACTCTATAATCTTCACCAGTAATGCCCAGATAGATAGTCTGTATGGAACATGACATGAAAAGTAATGCAAACAGTGAAAAGTGCCTAGTACTTGGTTTTCACACTCGGAACACTGATCAGATTCAAGGAATGAAATTAACTCGTTTATATACATGTACCGCATATATATATAGTGGTCAAAGGTGAAACAACTATAGAAATTTATGCCTGCAAACTATCTTATCTTGTCAAACACACAACTACTTTTGAATGGTAGTCTGAAGAGAAACGTTTTTCCTGTATAGTGATGTAGTTACAGAATCTACAAGGGAAGACAATCTGCCAAAGTTAACCAGACCTCTTGGGCTACATTTGTAGATATCTTACAGCACAGTTCCTCCAGCCAATCCCAGCTCGGTCTTGAAGGCACAATCATCCCAGTTCCCTAAACTGCTGTCTCACCATCCACACACCATATGGATGACCGTATGATGAACGGACGGTTAGTAAGTCCCTCAGAGCCTAGCTCACTAGTTGTGAGTCATCATTACGCATATTTTGCATTTCACTAGTTTATTCACAGATGCACACTTATCGTTTTTGGCCTGAAAATGCTAACAAGAAGTTATACTCAAGGGGTTTATATACCTCATATATTCTGTTGCTTGCAGTTGGACGCAGTCTGGTCACAAGCAGCCAATTAGGTGCTGGCACAGAGGTTGGGATGTGCACCCGTTTACCTCTCTAAGGAGGTGAAATAGCTGCAATTATACAAACACATACAGTAATGAAAATAATAGTGCCCCTGGGAAGCGGATGGATGTCTTGCTGGATGCCAGGAGGCCATGACAGTGAATTAGGAATTCAGAAGGTAGACTATGTTGCTTTCAAAGATTATTGAGAGGGATGATACTTAAATGCCACACTGAAGAATGTAAAGATTATGTTCTGGTAATAAGTACTAGAGCAACAAATGATGATTGTGATCAATCATACCATGTGGAGAGTTTTTTAAAATCATATAATAGTTTTGTGCGAAGAAGTTAGTCATCAATATCTCCTGCTTTAGCACTTTTTGGCTTACAGTTCATAAGAAAACATGAATTAGAATTAGACATTGAGAATATGTGTATACAGCCCTGTTTGGTCTGGACTAGTTTTAGCTGAAGAACTTAGGGAAAATTCTGTCCAGAGACATATTCTTGTGATTTCAATCCCATGCAAATCAAATACTGCTTTTTTTACCCCCTCACACAACCAGAGAGAGGGTACAGCAGGGGTTCTCAACTCTGGTCCTCGAGAACCACTTTCCTGTTGAATTTAGTGCCAACCTTGATCAAACTCACTTGTCTATAATTTGTAGAAACCCTGAACATCTTGATTAGCTTTTTCAGGTGTGTTTGATTATAGGGTTAAGCTAAACAGAAAAGTGCACCGTGAGGACCCGAGCTGAGAACTCCTGAACTACAGTACGAAGAAAATTACTGTTTACAAGTAACTATTAATTAATCTTTCTGCTATAAAATGTGTTAAATCAGTAAGAAGATCCTGATAACAGAAACAGCTTAGTATGGCAGCTAATAGCAGAGTTGTTGTTGTTGTTGTTGTTGTTTAATTATTACAGTCATTTACTCATTAATTACTGACTAAAGTTACTTATAGTCTGTTCTGGGATCATCAAAAATAAAGCGTTAGTAACAGATATTGAGCAAACAGCCTAATGACATGTAGTTGACATAGTTGCAAAGTTACTTATAGCTAGTAGAATGTATAAAATGGACTATACAATTAAAGTGTTACCTAAACAATGACTTAAAATGTACTTTAAAACTTTTAATTTGATTTGAGTACAAAGTGCAAATTTTAAGCATGTACTAAAATGTTTTGCATAGTCAGAGTGTAGTCTTAAGTGGCCTTTTATTTTATTTTATTTTTTTATTTTTTTAAAGATATACACTGCAAGTGCACATTCAATACAATTAAGCACAAATCTGTTTCACAAGGGGTCCCTCTAAGGTATTGCAAACTGCTTTGCATATTCATGTGTATGTCAGGCCATAAATCCAGAAGAGCTATGCATGTACGCTTGGTTTGGTGTTGATTAACAATGAGCAAACTAAGCTGATGAATAGCTTCAGAAAACTTTGTATAGTGCTATATAAAATTTACATAGCGCATGTGTCATATGCACTGCTTTTACGGTCCTCATGGTGGTTTGCATTCTTTCTGAAGCTTGAAAGCCCCAACAGATTTTGAACAAAAGCTTTTACAGCCTTTAGGTTTAGCACAATAGCCATTTTTGCATCCACTACTTTTAAATGTGCAGCAGCAGGTCATAATTTTGCCACAATTTAGTGTTTCAGTGTCTCCCTTGGTGTTCAAATCTCATCAAAGGTCCCTACTATCATGAAAGGGCATGTAGCAACAAGTAAACATGAGAATCGTCACTGCAGGGAAGACTTTTAGTTCTCCCCTCCGGCCTTAACATCAAACCTCTACTGCTGCAGTTGTCCATCCAAAGGCAACATGTCTTCCTGTGTTTCTCTTTTTGAGCTTACTGCCTTTAAAGGTGGACAAAGGGGTTCCTGAAAGGCTAAGTCGGTGGTTTCCATAATTGCTCCAAGTTTTTGGTGGACTGTTGCCCAGGGAACAGGTGCTTAACGCTTAGAGGCATTTTGGCCAGTGTAGACAGGAGCGAGGAGATTCCCTGGACTCTAATAGCCTGCTGTTGTGTCAAACAGCCCTGCGGGGTGAGTGATGATGCGCTAAAGATTTCCTGGCAAGGTGATCGAACTGGCATCCTCCTTATTTGTCAACAGGAAGCAGAAAGAAGATCTTAGAAGTGACGTTGTCCCCTCTGCTCAGCCGTATGGAAACCCGCTGTTTTGAAGCAATTTTAAGCCATTTGTTTTGGCTGAGAGATTGTACCTTCGAGGCAATGATTACGCTTTGTAAATAGTCGTTTATAAAGTCAGACTTTCAAGGAGAAGTAGGTTAATTAGCTTGTTCAGAAACTCAAAAACAGGGCAGGAACATGGAATTGGAACCTTTAACCATCTGGCCTCATCTTCACTAACCACTTGCCCAAAATGACACTCACACTCAGTACGCCTCCTTTCAGAGGCAAATCTGTTTTCTTTGTATTGGCAGAATCCTTTCTGGCCTCAGTATTATTAGTAACTGTCTGCCCCAATTTTCCAAGGGAAAATAGCTTTTGATGTTAGCATAGGCACAAATCTAACCTTACATTCAAAGTGACAAGAATTGGTATCGGAAGTGAAACGTATTTACAGCCAAACGAAAGCAGGACAATTATAATGAATTACTTCTTCTGGGTTAAACAGGCTTGAAACTCTCAGGCCTGACTTTTTCCAGAAAGTTGGATCTATTTGGATGCATTTTATTGTGGGAATGGTGCCACCTTATTAAGTTCTCCACAAATGTGCCTCTGCAATTACAGTAGCTGCATTGAAAAACAGCTTTGCGTGTTGAAAACTGTTCAGGTTGAAATTTAATGTGCATTGGCATTCAGCACATTAAACATCAATTAGTCCTGTGTATGTGAAATTGACGTGGAGTTCATTTGATTAGTAAAACTACAACTTCACATCTCTGTCTGATATATTCGCCACCTGTAGTAACCAGTATTGGTGTGTAAATACCTAAAAGCACTGCTATGGTTTTAAACGTGTTACTTTCAAAACAGCTTTTTCAATAACAAGACTTTTTCTAACAAGTAGCAGAGCAGCATGAACAAATGCTGCATTACTGTTTTTAATGTCATATTGTTTGCGCACTCAGCTGTACAGCCAAGTGAGCTGAGGCAAAAATCACATGCTTTCTTAAGCACACTTTCTCTGATTTGTGAATCGGTCTTAACTCTAATATCTCATATGTGGTATACAGTCTTGTTCATTTGATGAAAACAAAGAAGAAGCAATTAACCAATTCTCATAGTATAATTGTATTTTCTTATGTTTTAAAATGTCAACAGCCATTACTCCAGTCATCAGTGTTAAATTACCTTCAGAAACAATAATAATTTATTGTCCAAGTAACATTTCTTACACTAACAAAAATGCAACAAGGCTGGTTGTTTTGATTTGAAGTAAATATAACTAAAAATACAGCTAACTAACACAGTAAAACACAATAAAAACATGGTAACATAGTAAAAGCAGTTATTTGTTTTTGCTATTATATTATTATTTTTGCTGTTAATTCATTATATGTCACAGGAGACATAATAGAGTTATAATTTATGTTTCATTAAGTAACAGCTGCGTTGCTCCTGAAAATCTTTAAAAGAAGTAAAAATATACATAAATGACTTGATTGATAATAAAACGTAAAAGCGGTAGTCCAGTCACTTTGGTCTCAAAATAATCTGATATAAAGTTGGATAAAAATATTTGAGCTCATATTGAGATCTCTTATGTTTATTTTCAGATTTCAAACCCTTGTCAAACACAGTTTGTCACATCACTAGATATTCAATATTATTGGGATCTTTTTTGATCTTTATTTAATCTCAAAGTTCAGAAACATCTGACATATTAAAAAGATCAAATTTAATTATTTTTCTTTCCTGTGGGCCCTTTTCTTCTTTGAAAAGTTTGTTCTGTACTACATTAGTTATAAGAATGCAAATGTATGGCTATTTCTAGCTTTAACAATAATAACTGAGTAACACCTAGAGCCACAGCCGCAATATGACGTCTTTCTGCATCTCTACCGAAGTTGTTCCTGGAAAGACTTTCACATTTTACTTCAGATCTATTGTTGTGTTAGTTGGAATTAGTCTAGTTAAAGGGCTTCATCGGATGCCCATTTTCCACAAGCTGATATGATTCTTTAGGGTCTTAATGAAAAGTCTATAATATACTTTGGTTAAAAATTCTCAGTGGTAGTGTAAAACAACATCCTTTTTACCTTGTCAAAGTGAGCTCTGCAAAAATCATCCCATTCTGAGGGATTTTTCCTTTAAATGCAGATGAGCTCTGCTCGCCCCGGCTCTCTCTTCTCTCTGTGGAGTGATGAGCTGCTCTGAGAGACTGTTTGCTTTAGTCGCATTTAGCGCATTTAGACGCGAAACTTTCTAACTAGCACATTATTAGAAAAGGTGATTGCAGAGATTCATAAAAAAAAAAAAAAACTTATACTCACTTCTGTTGTAGGTGAAGCTGGATCATGAATGATTTGCGTGAACATAGTAGACGTATTCCCTTCACAAACAAACGTAATCCACTGCATCTTCAGCCGCTCAGATGTCGGGAGTACATGACGACCATACGTTCATTATTACATCCAGCAACAGAACACCTCAATCGTTATGGATAGCTCTTTCAGTTCTCAGCTTGGACATTATAAACAGTAACCTCAAACACCATTCATTGGCATGTTGTATAGGAATGTTCAATAGAGAGGGCAAAGCAGGTTAATTGCAAACCAAATGACTGCAAGCTAGTTCCTGTCTTCAGTGTAATTTACTAGTTACTTTCCTCTTGTAGAGTAATTACCAAGCCTGTGTGGTTGAAAGGGGAGAGGTTTCTTCAATCTACTGATCTATCACTCAAACAGGCATTCTCATAAAGATGTTTGTGCTATTGATTTTTATTTTTATTACTTATGTACAATACTTAATTATGTTTACTGCGTCCTGAATTGAATAGTTCACCCAAAATTGGCAATTCTGTTGTTCTCATTTACTCAGCATAAAGACATTCTTTGTGTTTCTTTTTTTTTGTGACACACATACACAAAGAAAATGATTTTGCAAAATGCCCAGACTGCTCATTCCATACTGGGGCTGTTGGTCTCAATCAAAAATGTAAAAGAGCACCATAAAGTACTGCAAAATTGGCCTATGTGGCTGGTGTGCTATATCAGCTATACTAAGGCTTTATTCATCATAATATATATATTTTTTTGTAATATTATCATTTTAATTTACAATATTATTAATACTAAAATGCATTTAGTTATTTATGTGCTTCAAACATTGAGAAATATTTTTATTATATATATATATATATAAACGTGTGTATATATATATATATATATATATATATATATGGAAAGAAAAATGAAATTAAGAAAAAACGTACGCATCCACATTATCTGTGCACTTTCCTATCTTCTTACGTATTGTATCATTCAATTTGTTATATCAAACATGCCATTTATACAATACAGATACTCGCTCTAACTAATTTATTTCACAATTTGTCACATAGCAAACAGTAAACTCCCTGACTTCCATTTCAGACAAGGTACGGCAAATGTAAGACGCAGATAGAGTGAAGTAATAACAGATTCACCATGAATAGTCGGTGCTTAAGACTTCAGAAGCAACACACCTAAAGATGCATTTAGAGAAACGTGTGCAAGGACCCGAAAAACTGGTGTCACTTTTCACTCGGAAATAGCCGACCGTCTAACTGTTATTCAAACATGTGCGATAAAACACAGTGCCATTTCCTTTAGCGTCACCGTAACACCAGCTGTGATAAATCTAACCAACACAACTCCCCATCTCTCTTTACCTTTCCCTCCTAAAGGAGAAACCTGCAGACCTTCCTGCATCTGTTGGAGGTTTTTTTGTCATGAGAGATTTAGTCTCTGCTCTCCGTGCTAACACAAGTTTTCACCCATTCGTCACCCTGTGCCTTATCTCTGGCTATTTCAATGTTCAGTGGGATCTTTCTACAGCACAGATAATTCCAGGAAATGGCAGCCATCCCGTGCTATGACTGGGATTGGGGGCGATAGATTTCACGTTGGTGAAGGACACAGGCAGTCTGCTTTTTCCCCCCATTTATGGGTTTTGTAATTTAGAGAGCTGAACCGTTACCGATCACACTCTGACATAGCTTCTTCAAGGGCAAAGGGATGCATTGCATCAAAGTTTGCCACAAGGCCAATATAGACTGAAAACAAATAGTCCTTTGTTAGCTTTTGGTGTTAAATATTGAATTCTACTCTTCAAGACATCTGGGTAGACATTCAGACACAGAACGTAATCTCAAACTAAATGACAATGACAAATAAACCAAAACAATATGAACCGTCATACAAGAACCACTAACAAGTGGCAGCTGAAGGTATTCAAGTATGAAAAAGGAAGGTCATTGAACTACTGGCTAATGCCGCATTACTCAAAATTATCAATAATTAATTATTATTAAAGGGATAGTTCACCAGAAAGCTCTTGGATTTCATCAAAAAATATCTTTATTTGTGTTCCATAGTTGAACGAAGGTCTTACGGGTTTGGAATGACATGAAGGTGAGTAATCACACTTTATTTTAAGGTTCAGTTCTCGCTATTAACAAACCACTGACTACGGCTTTTGCCCCAATAAACTCCTAATTTGCTACTTATTAATAGTTAGTAAGGTAGTTGCTAAGTTTAGGTATTGGGTAGGATTAGGGATGTAGAATGTCATGCATAACAGGTGCTTTATAAACAGCCAATATGTTATATAATAGGCATGCTATTAAGTAACTAGTTAATAGTGAGAATTGTCCCCTATACTAAAGTGTTACCATGACAGACTTTTAATTTTTGGGTGAATTATCCCTTTAATTAATAAAACAAGTCACTGCCATCTCGTGTACTGTAAGGAGTATAAGTCATTTAAACATTTAAGATACACAGACTAATTTTCTAAGGGTTTGTGCAGATATGCACAGTAATTTCCTTTGATTTCCAACATGGAACTAAATTGATTGTATCATTACAACACCTGGCTGAATTAAGAATTCAAATGGGCAGAAAACATTCTTCAAAAGTAGAACATTTAAACAAATAAGCAGGTGTTCACTGCTGTTTTCCGGCATCTCTCGACAGCACAGTGAAACCCAGAGACAAACTCAACATTTTTTCCCCAGATTTTTTTCTCATTTCCAATCTGTTTATCTCATCAGTTGCGAACGTTTACCCCACCCACCCGACTCACCCCCCCAACACTCATCTCAGTGATTGAGACTATATTGTGTAATTTGACGCCAAATTAAAGTCTCCTCACAAGATGGAAGTCTCCACGGCAACTGTGTACATGTAGAAAAACACTTCAGCTAAGAAACCTTCTTCCAGGTGTACATGCGTCTGTAGCATATATAAATAAAGGGCCGACATCATATGTTACAGTAAAACTGAATTATCAAATACAGCATTTATGAATATAGCTGTCAAGTTATAATAAATAAAGTATGCTAGTTATAAAATTAAATAACACATTAATATAGTTTTACATAACTTTTTAATTTTGTTGTGTTTTTTTTAATTTAATTTAATTTTTATTGTTTTTATTTAAGCGACTGAAAATTATTAAAGCCAGTGTCTCAAACACACAATAGTTCTCCCATTAATCAGAAAAGATAGATAGATAGATAGATAGATAGATAGATAGATAGATAGATAGATAGATAGATAGATAGATAGATAGATAGATAGATAGTGTAAACTAATGCCTTTTGCGATGCTAAATTGTGAAGATCTTGAGTTTTTGTTGAAGGGTGATATTAATATTGATATAATATTATTAATATTATTATTTACTAAATAAATAAATAGACAGACATACAGGCAAAACATATAATTATATTGTTAAATGTTTAATTAAAATTGTTTACATTAATATTTTATTTAACAAGGCAACTGTTTTTATTTTTCATTGAAAATTATTGTTTAAATTATGTATTTAAAAAGGGAAAGTAGATATAAAGTCATGGTTAAGTACTGTAATTCTAAAAATGAATGAATAAATGAATGCATGTATTATTGTTATTATTATTATTTTCAATATAGTAGGAGGTGTTTGGGAAACTTGTTGTATGACGATAACTAACTATGCAATTTCATGTGGTATAATTAGTGGTGCATTTTATTAAAACTTCAGTTTTAATAAATTTTATACCTGATTGCTTGATTAAAATGTTATTATTTATTTATTTTTTATTTTTTTTTTAGCAAATTCATTAAGTCAACTATCCTTCATATAAATCACCATTACTGTCCTGTATAGCCATTACACATAACAGATAAAATCATTTAATTACACCTTTCAGCACGTTTAATCACTGAAACTCCCTCATCCTGATTACAGTTGAAACGCATAATTGATTAAACATTACTGAAGGAAACACTGTCCATAATTTTCTCCTCAGATCTCTAGAACAGATGAACAGATGTCCATTTTGAGTACCACATGCTAATAAAGCATGTCTCATGTTTTTTTGTAATGAGTAAGTAAATGCATAAATGCAAATATCCCCACCTCGCAATTAATTGATTCTCTACTCGTTTCCTGTCTGATGCTGCAGTGTTATGGGATAATTAGACAGAAAGAGGACTTGCCCTGACGAGAGCTTTATTAATGTGCGAGAGAGAGTGATGGCGCCACATCTTTTGGCCACTGAATGAAATGAGATGAAAATTGCTCCAGCCTGGGGGGAGCTGCAGGAGGGTCGGCTCCGTGCTGGGTGGGCAGTGGAAGAGCAAAACTGGCATGCTGGTCTCGCCACATCCATCTCTTCCTGTCCCGTGGGACCCTTAACCCCAGGCATTGTTTTAATCACCACAGAGGCATCTCCTTATTCTCCTTCTTGCTTATTCCCCCACCTGTATCACGTCCCTGTCCCTTGTCAGCATCTTGTTTAATTCTTGTGCATTTTTGCATTTATCCCTCGCTGCCTGTGTTATCTCTGCCTCGCTCCCTCTGCATCAACTTGAGACACGAGGCATCCCAGCAGAATGCCAGTTTAAATGCCATCTGAGAGCAGAGTGTCGTGCCTTCTGTCAGATGGCATGTATTATTCAGAGAGAGCAAAAAGGCAGTCACACACTTAACCAACTCTTATGGCTGTTTGTCAGAGTGTGAGTAACTGAGAAAATGAATATTTTTCTAGACTGCATTTGCTTTAATGGATATTTTAAATAAATAAATAAATAAATAAATAAATAAATAAATAAATAAATAAATAAATGTGCAACAGTGAAAATAAGTAGAAAAAAAAAAATACACCCATTTCTTTTTACTGTGAAAAAATGTATAATGCATAACAAAGTACTAAAGCCTTATTTATTTTACGCTAAAAAAACAGATCCATGTAAAATAATATTTCAGTATTATCAGAAGAATAGTCTTTTTTTACTACCGTCAAACAAACAAACAAACAAACAAACAAATAAATAAATAAAGTGAGGAATATAGACACATACAGGCAAAACATAATTATACTGTAAAATATTTAGTTAGTCAGTCAGTCAGTCTGATCTTTGCCAGCAGTTCATCCTAACTACTTAAATTTTCTGTCTTTGCATACTCCTGGTAAAACTGTGTAATGTAATTTATTTCTCATGTCTTGTCTCTAAATAAGTTGACTTAGTAGAGAAGTATGCATTCTTTACATATCTTGTGATGCTTCCACAGAAAATGCTGCTCTCTGTGATCAATTTAATGATGGTGGTCAATTTAAAGACATGAATCAATAACTCAGTACAAGTCGTTACCTAGCAGGAGTAAACGATTACCATTAGTACTCACTGTGGTACTGGTTTTAATGACACAAGCTTAGAGAGGCAACTTCAGACTCAAGCCGAAAAGAAACCAGTGAATGGAGCTAGGATTTGGACATGTGAAATAATGTAAAAACAGAATGAGAGTGTTGTCAAACCAAAGTAAAACACTGTTTTATGATTACATATGATGTAATGTATGGTTTATGTCAAAAACATTGTAATTTTTTGCGATTCAAGTCAAAAATCACAATTCAGTGTTTTGCATTTAAATTGCTCTTACACGCCACTACGAAAAAAGCTATTTGGATGCTTCACTATAACCTAATACCGTGGTACAGATACAGAAATACAGAAGATCAGAACACTAATGAGAAACCATTGAATCTTGAAGAAAAAGGCAAGATGGCTTTAGTAGTATCTTGAAATGAAACTTTCTTGCTCATTTTATATATAATGGCTGCTTCTACAGGGAGTGGGTACGAGGTTGTCTGAAGGCTGAGTGGAATGGATTCGGGTTCTTACAGACCACAGCATTCCTTATTGATCTTCTCTAAATGTTAGAAAGAAATAGAAGAATTTAAGTCTAAGAGAACTAGAAAAAGTTGAAGAAAGATCGAAACAAAGACGAGAAATTATTAAGTGAGTTAACTACTGGAATGGCCGATATCAGTTTGAACTTCTCGTTGAGTTAGAGGGGCTGAGAATTCTCATCAATGTGCTACAAACAAAACTGGGCGGACCACACTCTTAAGATTATTCCACAGACCGTAGAGCACGGCGATAGCAGCACCAAGGTCATATGTTTGATTTCCAGGGAACACATATTGATTCAAATGGCTTGAACGCTCTATAAGCTGCTTTGGATAAAAGCATCTGTGGAATGCACAAATGTAATTTACATTATTTAACAATGGAATGACATCCATTTCCCAAACTAGCATGCGGATATGAAGTGGAACACAAACCCATTATAAAGTATAACTTAATCGCATTATTACAGAAGCTGCCAAGTTGAAATGAAGCCAAAACCTTTGCCAGTATCTTCAGCAGACTGTCTAATTAACATGAAACGTATGTAAAAAATACTACCAGATATGGAAAATGAATCTGTTTGAGCTGTGAAAGCAGTTAATTAAGGACACTGAATCATTATCAAGGAATTAAAGCATTATTAAGGCTACACAATACGTTTATTGCAATTAGTTGTGTTAACAAAATTTGCTAATGCTAAAAGCATTATTATAAGAACTAGTGTATATTAATTAAAATGTATTAACATCTATTAATTTATTTCACATTACACCTGATAAACTAAGCAAAAGGAGGGAGATCTATTCAGGTAGTATGTATAAACTTACTTAGTTTGAGCCTGAGAATAAAATCCTGAGAAGGTCATTAAAAATACATGTAGCAAAGGGATATCTTAAATCCCAGGTCAATTTTACTGTATTTTTTAACAAAATCTGCAGGTAGATGCAGTAGATATTCCTTTCTATTTGGAGAAAAGACAATGGGGAAGAATGGAAGATCAGGCAAACAAGGTGAAGGTCAACCTAGCAATATGAGTAGAAGAGCAGAAATTGGCTTCTTGGCACAAATGTCTAAAATCCTGTTACTGCTTCAGCTAGTCAATCCGCTTTATTGATTTGTTAGTGCCATTGTATGGTTTTAGAGCGAAGAGTGCAGGACTCACTCGGTAAGAATAAAAGAAACGGGTGAAGAAGAAAAGAAAATAGCGCTGCCCTGGTTTCATGTGAATTCAGAGGCTTACAAAGAACAGCATGTGTCTCAAAAATATGTGACTGTTACAAGGCCATCACATGGCTTTAGGAATAATAAAACATAATAGAAATGTCTCAGAAATAATAAAACGCTTAATCATTTATTTAGAGATTTAGAGACTGATATATTCCACTGTTATTTAGTTGGCATGATAACATGTATATTTAATTCAATAACTCCCAGTTGTGGGTATGTGCAGTGCTACAAATACCCATGATTTCTTCATATTATAAATAATGACTTATTTTAATAATCTTTTAAAAATCTCCTTTAAAATGCATGTGCAAGTTCTCAGAAATGCACTCTGTGTATTCATTTTAATTTTATGTTTCTGAGGAAAAAAAAAAAAAGAAAAGAAAGAAAACTACACAAAGTAAAAAAAATAATAATAATAATAACTACAAAAACCTTCCCCCCCCCCCCCCTNCTTCCCCCCCCCCCCCTTTTTTTTTTTTTGTTCTTCCTGTTCACACCACCCAAGGCAACCTTAACATGCTTACCATAGAAGAGGTGTGCTTAAGTCATTGTATAATATATAAATTGGACTTTTTTTTATTTATTTTTGTATACATTTTTAGAAAGGAAAAGAGTGTTGTGTTATTGATACAATATGCACATCCTCATGTTCACAATCACAATTGATCCAGATGGATAAAATTGTCCATCCCACTTTTCTCATGCAACCTGTTACACTTGCAAATATGTCACATTACAAAAATTACATTTTTAAATGAGTTTCAGATTGCAACCCAGTCGTAAATGCCAGATGAGTCTGTTTTTCTTTGAAAGCAAAGTAATTCTGAATGGGAACTACTTCCAGTGGGAGATTCAGTCACCCTGTCCAGTCTGAGAGGTCCACCCCTCTGGGCAAACGTCCCATTGGCACATTACAAATGCCGGAGGATGTGGAATGAAAAAGGATGCGGGAGCCAGTGAAGAGCTGTGAAAGCTGAAACAAAGAGGCTCTTTCTTGAGTTGGGAAGTTCCTGCCATTTTCACCCTGCAATTTCATTGAATATCACACAGTGAAAACACCTGGAGATATGAGGCAATTTTCCTCTCCAAAGACCATTCTGTGTTCTTAAACATGGCCATTACTTCTCAAAATTTTGAGTTTAATCATAAAATGCATCCCGGAGCAATGAAGTGGGTGTGAAATTAACAATAAGCCCTTAATTATCTCATTTTAGAAGCTACGTCTAATCTAGATAGCAGCCGCTTTCCGTTTGGCAAGTGCACTTCCTGTTCACACCACCCAAGGCAACCTTAAATTCCATTATTAATTATGTGAATTTTGGCAAAGTTGTGAAGTTCAGGCACACGCTGGATTGATTTAATCTTGTCCATGCTCATGCCAACATTATTAAGATGGAAACGATAATACAGCCATCTCTTTCTCAGAAATTAACTAATTAGGAAAAACAGCAATGGCACAGACATGCCTATTACAGGGGATAAGCAAGGGATAAAGGGAAGATCCAATCCCTTTATTCCAGCCCGAAGTCCACTGGGTTCTGAGAAAATTATAACTTCTAGTGTACCTCCAAGTCTCTGAAGATACAGAGTGTGCATCACCTCTTACATCCCTGAAATTCAGTTCTGACCTGCAGTTTCTGAACCTCGGCGGGGAACCGTGGCAGCCCCATGTGGCCCGCTCCTGCTACAATGAAGAACAGATAACATCTGCACTCGACTGCCAGGTCCAGACAGATGGTGAACAAGGGAACAGTGAGCGGGTGGAGAGGGGGGAGAGGAGGAAACAGTACCACGAGATTCGGCTTACAGGGCCCACTGCCTTTCCAAGCAAAACAGTTTTACCTGACGCAAGAGAGACCCATCAAACTTATCAGCGCTGCTTTTCATGTCATCAGCTAACAGCAGGAGTGAGGGATATCTTGATTTTGAAGAAAAACATGATTGGAGGCAATAACTGCTCCTCTAGATTATCTGGTTTAAAAAGAGATTCCACAAGAGCTGAAAGCAAAGCAATTTGAATGGCAATGTAGAAACCATTTAATAACTAAAGGACTGTTTCTATCCATGATTCCCAGAAGAGTCAATACAGATCAAATGTGATATTAAGTAGGAATGAAAAACTGACAGGCAGCATTTTATCTGAGGAAGTAAGGGAGCCAGTAGCTCCAAAAAAGGAAGAAAAAAAAAAACAGATTATACAAATCATTGTTATTACCATTTTAGTGTGGTTATTATAGTTTAAGAAATTTAATATCAAATATTACAATAAATAATTAAATAAATTAATAAAGATAATGTATAAAAACTATAACTAACTAACTAAATGAATAAATGAATGAATGAATGTAACGTAGCTATCCTTCAGTGTAAACAGTATGCAAAGTTGTTAATCAAAAAAGTGTATTATGCATAAAAATATTGTCTCTCAAAAGAAAGAGTCGACTCAGAATTGCCTTAACGAGTTGTTGTATTTTCGAATCTTCTGCCTGTTACAATCCACGTCACTGGGTAACACATTAGCATAATCCCCGCCTGCCCACGAAATACGAACAGTCTGACCTATACCGACAAACACTTCCGCTAGTTAGTGTGTTTACATCATGTAGAGAAGATGCTGTGTTCTGCACAATCAAAGCAAGTTTTTGTTTTCATTGCTGAAAGATGATGTGAAGAATCAGTGGGGTTTTTTTCCACAATACTACAGCAATACAATTCAGAACTTTTGTTGTGCTCGTCATTTTACCAAGGACTGCTTCTCTAATCTTGGCTTTTATCTTCTTTGACATCGAATCCTCTTTATTTGTACCAACAAGCATCTACGAACCACAACCTGTAAGTACAATTTTCACATTATGTGTACATTTTGAAGTGATTGCTCAAAATACCTTTTTTTTTTTTTTTGTGCTGATATGTGATGTACAGTATACCTATGCAGCTATAGGTTTCAGGGAGACCACGATATTACTGTCTTGCTGAAATAGTTCTGATAATTCACAGTGAACCCTGTTTCCTAAGAATGTGTTGATTAATGTAGACTGTTGTTGTTCTAATTACTTTGTTTAATAATAAAGACTTTAACTGTATTGTTTCATCAGTTAGTCACGTTAACACTCGGCTAATATATCAACCATTTTTATGTTGTTTAAGTGTTTAAGTCTAGCAGCTAAACTTTAGCTGAGCGCACGATTCACTTGCATATTGTATATTATTGTTTTATGTAAAGGTGCATGTCAGGGTTGCCAGGTTTTCACAACAAAACCTACCCAATTGCTACTCAAAAGTAGCCCAATCACATTTCAATTTATCCAGGGAATAAATATGACGTTATTGAGGTTGCTTCAACCAACAACAGCAAAAACAAAAACAACAGCAGACTTGGCAACACAGATTGTAGGCTTATGGAAGGGAGGGGTTTACAGACATTACGCTCAAAACTGATTTAAACCAACTGTTTCAAAATCTTTGACAAATGACTATGTATAAATGTACATTCTGAGAAAATTACAGTGTTTTCTGACCTTAGATATGTTTAAACCTGTTGTAGTGGACTCCAACACAATATTAGGACAAAAAAAAACATGACCTGCTTTTTAATATGCATACATGAACACCCCAAATTATCATTTTGGGTCCTTTTGTGGTTCAATTGCACTGTGAACACCAAAAGCACCAAGAAGGTTGTTTCATTTCAGGCACATTTTAACTGAACTGGGTTTGGTTGAATTATATTATATGTGAAAACGCAGTCTATCTGTCTGTATAGACAGCAAATATATGTTTACAGTAAATACATGTTGTTCCATATGCCTTTAAAATGTTTAAACATCAAATAACGAACATGACTATACAATGGATGACACACATACACATACACAAAGGGACTTTGCCACATTCCACTGAAGTTGACCAATCAAGCTTTCTGCAGTTCAGTTGGCACAAAAGCCTTATTGCTGAGAAAAAAAGCAAGTTGTTTGACCAAAATCACAGCTAAAGCAGAACTACTGAACTCTTCTCGGGGGGCTTTGCTACGCCAAGTAAAAAATAAATAAATAAATCAATAAACAAACAAACCCCTTTGTTAGCAGCACAGTTTTAAACTGAACAAAAGCTGAATCAAAAACCAAACCCTGGGGATTCTTGCTCCAGTAATGAGGTTACAGTTCTGAACGGTCCCTACCCAAGTCGTCTACACAAAGAAGGCAGAACTCAACCAGTTCACAGTCTTTCCTCCAAGAAGTACACACCCTTGGGAGAGCATTCCTTTAGCACATGAATGCTTTTTTTTTTTTTTTTTTAATTTGTACTGCAATCTGTTTAATATGCATAAACATGTGCCTAATTGTTTGAGATAACTGTCCCACATATTCTTAATCGCTCAACCTGTTAGCATGTTCTGTTTGTGTGTAGGAGGCATGCTTTTTGATTTCCCTGAAGAGTGTAAACATTGTGGCTCTGTGGTGCCTTCAATATTGTTCTCTTTGATAGGACCAAGAATATATCATATCCACAATACATGGAAAGGGTTATCGGTTAGAATTCTCATATACACTGCCCTCCAAAAGTTTGGACACACCCCTGGCAAAGTGTGGTTTTGGACGATATCAGCATAAATTCTTATCATTTTTTGGTGCAAATACATTAAAGTAACTTATCATTGAAGACCAGCAATAATCATTTTCATTTTGATTACATAATAATGGCAATATACACATGTCAAAGTCAGACATGCCCCTTTGCCAGCTGTGATGCCTGGTTACTGGTTTAAACTTGGCCCAGGTTTTTAAAAGATTTTTGGGTCAGCACACCTTAATAGCTTCAACAAGTTTAGAATACATTGAATTTAGGCCCAGATTATGCAGAGCTGTAATAGCTGCTAATGGTGGATATTTTGATCAATCTAAAATTTAATTTTTTTCTATGTGTAAACATAGAAAAATTGAACATTGAAATTTCCAGTGTAAATACTAATGCACAGGTACATGAATTTGAATGTACCACAAGTCTGAACTATGCCAAAGGAAGGGAATGTGTTTGGAAAACCTGTTTGATCACAATCATTGCTTTTTTGCAATTGTGTTTGTTGCCTCCAGTGGTGCATACATTAGACACTACAGCTTTAAAGCCTGGATCACTGCATTTCTATCTACTGTACTTGTTGCTGTCAAGAGCTTTTCTCCTCCGTGTTTGGGCAGTGTCAGTGGGGTCAGGTGAGCCCTGGAGCATTTCCAAACCTGCACTTTCCCTGCAGCAATATATGCAAGACTATTTTAACTGGATATGTTTCAAAGAAAACTTTTGTGGCTGTATTATGAAACATAATAAATAAATACTGATTCAAACTGAGAAATTCAATAAGCAAATCAATAATCAGATCAATAAACTATTTAGGGGCCCCATTTTTGTCTCCTGGGCTCTTCTACTGACTTAACCTCAGCTATAAAACCTCACAATCCAATATGAGTGTTATTAGAGCTGTGTCTCTAGTCGACAGCTTTACTAGATTACCAGATTATTTGAAAGAAATGAATACTTTTATCTAACAAGGGCACATTAAATTGATCAAAAGAATTAGTCTATTCCAACTTTCTTTTCAGTTTCTTGAGCACCAAATCAGCATATTAGAATGATTTGAACATGAAGGATCATGTAAGAATAATATTATTTTTCCTTGAAACTTTGACTAAACAGAGCCTTTACCACTGAAGTCTAGCAACGCATGCGCTTGCAAAGTTTCCTGCATACTGGCAGGCGTGGAAACTCATAACTCCTCATAACAGGATTGAACAAATTTTATGTCAGTCAATGCTCAATCAAAATACAGTTTAATCAAAACCAGCCCTACTGGGTGGGAAAATGTCCCATCTGGCAATGCTGCTGACAGATGAATTCAGCATGCTTGTCATTTTGTATTTGACTTATGTATTTGTTATGAGAGAGTCACTGTGCTACAATATCATTAACCAAGACATTGGCTGTTCTATGAAGCACAGGTCTAGCACAGATGACAATGGTCTCTTAAATGCCAGTTATCTAACATGGTCTAGCATCCAGGTAATGATGCAAAGTCACAAATTGCTTTACTCAGCTGGTAATTCTCAGTTTTTGTTGATCATAATTTGTTTAACACTACCGCATTCCATTTAAATGTTTACTTTGAATATTGACAATTAAGCTGATTACAGATGTTTTCAAAGGTGCTGTTTGGGTGGGCGCAGATGGTGTTGAATGGCTTCTGCCATATAATGCATTGATGTTTCTGCTCAGGGAAATTTAAAAAGCTTTCTCTTGAAATGTGTCTGCCACTACAACACCGTCATACAATTCTTTTTGTCAGATTTGTTAACGTCAATGCATTACAATGTCAGTTATGACCACACAGATGAAGTAATAAAATCAGAACAGAGAAAATTACATCAACTCGTATAAATGTGATTGAAAGAGTGTGAAAACAAACCTTTGAAAAACAGCACAAGTGACACGTGGAACCACATTACTGGAGACTGCCTTTAATTTGCTAATTCACATTATTTCACAAGTATAAAAGTCTGAGCTGTGTTCGGTTAAGGTGGAGTGTTTTTCTGGTTGTTTTTGTTTGTTTTTTTTTTCAATCTTGCTGAGCATAATTAACTAATGACAATATGTACTTAGAGCTAGGAATGGCACTGTGAGTTTGTTTCCTTATTTACATGTGCCATGTGGTGACATATCCACCTCATTTTATTAGTTCTACCACTGTACAGTACATTGCCATTAGAAAAATGTGACACTTCACCCTTAAAACAGCTTGTGATGTATCACTGGCCTTGAAAAATGTTTATATTTTGTTTAAATGATCTGACTCAAGCCCTGTTAGACTTCAAATTAACATTAATATCCATAACGTATCAGGGGTCATCTGATAATACAGTAAGTGGTCATCAAATAACCTACCATTAGCATGCATTTCCAGCAGCCGCCATACATGATATGGCCATATGCATTCTATAATGCGAGACATTGCTATAAAATCTCATTATCATCCAGGCCAGTAATTGTGATCATGCTGTAGGCGTTATTAGCAGTCGCTGAGGGAGGCAGCAATTTTTGGGGTGCATTGCCATCGCACCCGCATATAATAAAACGCCCACTAGGATTCTCTCACTCAACCATTCTACCCTTCCCTCTCGTTGAAAATGAACTGTGACCTAGCAGCTAACTCTAAACAGCTCCCTGTTCTATACTTGGCTGGCCCCTCTCAGTTCAGCTGCTATCTGTCTGCACCACAGAAACAGGATAAGCGGCCTACCTCTTTATCTGCTAGAAGCCAGTACAGGTCAACTTAGTCAAATCACGAAATAAAATTGGCCCAATCTCCTTAAATGCGTCCACTGATGGTAAAGTTGTGATTTTAATTAGTTTATTAAAATTACGTAAAGTTATATGCAGTTTTACAACTTTGTTGCTCACATGATATATAACTTCAAATGGAAAAAAATATATAAATAAATAAATAAAAATGTGAGTGATTTTTAGAAATCATACACTTTATATTTTGCTTTTACAGTAAATTCTCCCAAAACGTACTGTTAACTTAAATAACATCACCATGATCTGCTTATTTTTAAATCAGTGCTGTGGTGTAGCAAATCATAAACAGTGTTGGGCAAGTTACTCTGAAAATGTAATTAAATTACTGATTACTCCTTTTAAAAGTAATCAAATTACTGTTCTGATTACTTTATTTCAAAAGTAATTAGTTACATTACTAGTTACATTACTTTTTTTTCTGCACTTCTCTCTGCACTTGGATTATCTGATTGTCCATTGCATTCCAGAAATCAACACTGTTTAACGCTGCAAACACGTGTTATAAATAGAAACTCTGTTAATCGCTTTTATTTTATATTAGTTGTTCTTGTTGATTTTGTGCAATACATGAATAGCAATTCATTTGTTTTAGATATTTTATGTTTAGATAGTTCTATTTTGCGGGAGTTCCGCAAATCATTTTATTCTGTCGCTTCCCGCACACACGAGTCTCTGCCCGCCCATGTAGTATCACATTACCATTCAGTACTGTGTTCATTTTTAAGCAAAGTCTACAAAAAGAACTGAATTTTTATTTTTATAAGTACATAGATGCAGTTGAAAACAGACCAGCAATTTCTAAAACTGCTATTACCCGTTCACCCAAACCCATAAGACCTTTGTTCACCTTCAGAACACAAATTAAGGTATTTTAGATTAAATCCAAGAGCTTTCTGACCCTGCACAGACAGCAACACAACTAACATGTTGAAGGCCCAGAAAGGTAGTAAGGACATCATTAAAATAGTTCATGTGACATTAGTGGTTCAACCGTAATGTTATGAAGCTTCAAGAATATTTTTTTGTGCACAAATAAAACAAAAATAACAACTTTATTCAACAATTTCTTCTCTTCCGTGTCAGTCTGCACTTTCATTAGAGTACAAGGTCAGAAAGGTCTTGGATTTCATTAAAAAATATCTTAATTTGTGTTCAGAAGATGAACAAAGGTTTTATTAGTTTGGAACAACATGAGGATGAGTAATTAATGACAGAATTTTCATTTTTGGGTGAACTAGTCTTTTAATGATTGAGTCACTGAATGATGTATTGAACCAAATCTTTCAAAACAACTGACTCATTCAGGAAAGAATCAGGTTATTATGAATGGTGAATCACTAATTCATCCAATTTGTTCAAAAACAGATCCCCAAAGCATCCCCATCTATAAAACCACCATCCCCATTTACCATGCCCTTTAGATTAGTAATGTTATGTATTATGTAAAACCTACCGGGCAACTGAAATATTGTCTGTGTACAATGTTTCATCATTGTTTTCATCATTTTTCACACAATGTTTCAAGCACAACTCCTGGTGTTCTTTAAAAAGAAGACAGCTTAGTAAGGTATGATATGTCCTTGAATACAATTTAAAGACATTCCCCTGATATAACATTTTTGTGCTGTAGTATTGTAGTGTGACTGTGAGGATGAGGGGCGACGAGAGATGAGATGAGAGAGGCGAGGGATGTGTTCCATTCAGAAACGATCAACCTGTTCTAATTAACCATAGTTGATATTATAATATCAGTGACTCTGCAAAAACAAACAAACAAAAAACAACAAAAAACACATCTTGAAGCCTATTAGAATGAAGCTCATTTGCATTTAAAGCAGCCTCGACCAGAATGGGATGATTTTTGCAGAGCTGATTTTGGCAAGGTAAAAGGGTATTGTTTTACACTACCACTGAGAATTTTTAACCAAAATATATTATAGACTTGCCATTAAGACCCTAAAGAATCACATCAACTTGTGGAAATTGGGCATCCGATGACCCCTTTAAACCAGCACAAAAAACACATTCAGCAAAATACATAATTCTGGCATGAAACTCTAGATGGCACAGTCCGATAGGTCTAGCTCCATCTGACCCATGGCATCATTATTACAATTATTACTAAATACAGCAATAAACAGAGTCCAAAGTTTTCCAGTCACTCAAACCACATTTTGAGGTAAAATGAAACCAATGTTTTCTATTGCATCCCAGACAACAAAGTAAGACAGCATAGAGAAAAAAAATATAAATAAATACATAAAATGTTTTGTTGGGTACTCAAATGATTAAAACAGTTAAAAAACAAAACGAAAAACAATGTGCAGATGTAAATGGCAGTCTGTCTCAGCTAACCGCTAATGATCAAACCACCCAAGGCGGATGTTAATATCAGGTGTGAAGAAGGCTTAAAAGTTTCCTTTAAGTCTTGTATGATGGTCTGTTAGATCAGCAGCAGGAAAAAAGAATGCTATTTCTGAGAGCACCATGCTGTCAAAGGAGTGGAAATCACAGTGTTTGGGGGGTGTAGGGTGCTTCTCAGAGGTAGGTCTCAATCGCCGCCTCCAAACACTGATTAAAGATAGAGATCACAGCAGGATGGGGAAGTAGAGAGAGCTACATCAAACAACCTTAGTGGTGTGAAACAGGTATGTACCACTTTCTCTCACTTCTTGTCTCACAAACACCCTCTCTCGAGCTTTTATCAGCAAGATGAACACAGATGTGGGCTTTGGGCAAGCCATTTTAATTCCTTATTCCTGGTTTAATGAGTTGAAAGGAATTATGCTTGGAAATCGTCCCCATTTCCATAATGTGAACTGGGGCTAAGCAACCCTTCCATCTTCCTCTCCCTGCATTTCCTGCAACTGAATCCACATAAGCCCCATGGCTTGATCAAAGTGAAACTCTATGAAAAGAGGGTTATGGATCAGAAAGGATACGTTTAGTAGAGCTCAACGTTTACGGACTGTCAAAGCAGTAGCTGGTGCTCTGACAGGCGCCTGACGCTATGATATCAAACCTCCAAAAGACCCCAGACAAGAAGTGATTTAAAAGAAGGCTATTTTATGTATCTTTGTATATTTTAAGTACTTCAAGCATGTGTGGGCCTGTGGGCTGATGAAAGGCATACAAATGTACCTTACTTTTTGACGCTTCACCTCTGGTACACCAATGACCAATACGAAATGATAGTGACTAAAGAGTCCAGAGAACCAAATGAAGTGGTTTGTAGAAACAGCTCTGTTCAGTTATACCATTTAATCTGTTTCTGAAACAATAAGATTTTTTTTTTTTTAAAATATACGCTACTGTTCATCTATCTATCTATCTATCTATCTATCTATCTATCTATCTATCTATCTATCTATCTATCTAACTATCTATCTATCTATCTATCTATCTATCTATCTATCTATCTATCTATCTATCTATCTATATCCCTGTCTAAGTCTATACCTATAGGTGTATTTTATTTTATTTTACTTTATTTTGTTTCAGGTCAGTTGCAAGACCCTTTTAGCTTTTGAATTTTTGACTTCATGAACTGCTTTTTTTTTTAGAAATTAATAGCATCCCACCAAGTGTCATGGCATTGACCTATCAATCAAATGAAGCTTTTCTCTTTTCAGTTTTCTATGTTTGGCTCGAATCAGCATCGCAGTCTCCACGGACTCTTATGTTACCATCTAATTTCACATTTCCATCCACCTTTTTCCGATGGGCGCTACTGTAAAAAAGAAAGTGGGTACATCTTGAGGTGAGGTGGCAGTAGTAGTACACCTATGGTATTTTGTGTGCTAGCGAGAGGCTAAGTGTTTTTCAGATCATTGTTTACTTTGTGACGTTGCAAACCCAGTGTCCGAATTGTGTCAAAGCTCTTGGGGGGTCTGATTGGTCACTGCATTCTAAACTCAACAGAGTCATGTGTGATTGTTTATAATGCACAACACTGTAAAAACATGAGCAGGTCTAAATTTAATACAGCAATCAAATCTTTCCAAATTTCAAATGCAAATTTCATTTCCATTTTCACTAGTTTTATGTTTGAAGTGCTATATATTTACTGAAAAACAAGGGGACCTCCCAGGTACATTATTTTGGGTGTTATGGGTGGTCCCTTAATGCTTATGGAAGGTCCGGGAAACCCCCCAATCCTCCCAATCCCCCAAACGCCCCCCCACCCCTTAATTCGAAAACTGTGCAAACCTTCATGAGAGATACGTTACGTTACTTCGTTACGGCGCTCAGGGACAGCTGTGCTCCCATATTGTTAGCAAGTTTGGATCACTAAATCTTGAATGACTGTTAACTAGTGATGCGACATTTGAACCGAGGCATCAGAGTTTGTGTCAAGGGGTGTGCCAGATGAAGCCTCGATTTGAGGCTTGTGTTGTTAACATAGAAATCACGAAACCAGTGACAAACAAAGCCTCACTTTCATTCCAGTCCCATACGAGATTCACTTTGTGTGTCTGTTCGAACCCCCAGTTCAATTATTAATTTATATTTTTAAATACCCAATCATACAAGTAATATGAAAAATATAAAGTACTTCAGGAAAATTAAATATTTGCCATATGCACTTCATGTGTACATTATTCTTCTATTACATCATATAGATATTCGTATTAGCATTTAATGCCACAGTTTAATGGGTAAATTAATTCATCAAATTCAATTCGCTTGTTTACTTCGAACCGGAAGACGCTCCCACTTTTGACGCAAAGCCTCATGGGGCGTAGGAAACTTGTGGATAAAGAGAAAACAGCAACTAAAATTTTTGCCAAAATCACAATCACACCAGCCCGCATAAGAGTAATATCCAGTCTTTTTTTTTTTTTTTTTTTTTTTACGATTTTATGAGCATGTTGTGTATTAAAATCATGTTGTTCACGGAAATATCTTATTAATTCCTATGCGATGTTCTATAAACCATGTCTTAGCTTGCAACAGTAACCAAGGGTCAACTGCATTTAGCCATTCAACTGCAACTTCCATCTTTGTCCATGATTTCCACCCAGCTGTGCCTTTCTGCATAAATTTTTCTCCGACCCAAACATAATTTCCCAAATGAAACCGTGTTAGCTTGGTCTAAATTATCAATTTGCCCAGTGCACTGTCTGATGTGCCGCGTAACATTAAGATATGGTTTTTTAGCTCGGACAATAGAGTTGGCTGCTGACTGCGAACGGAGTGATTACACTAATGCGATGCAATGAACTGTGGAGTCCATGATTCCAGTGCGCGGATAATAATATGGTTTTGACTGACAGTGCAGTGCTTAATGGTGAGATTTGTACAGGACGGTGGAGTCCTTAAATAATTTATCGCAGAGGGCAATGAGGCAGGAGGATATGGCACGTGGCTTTGAGCTGTAAGGGTTTTACCCAGGCAAGGTCAGCATACAGCAGGACATAAACGACAGCGCAACTGATGCATACAAGAGATGTGACAGACCTCGTAATGTCCTTTGAATGAAGGAGACATATATGGAACCTAATCTTTTAAAAGCTGATTTCCCACCATTGGAACAAACTAAGATTGGTTAAGAAATGTTTCCAGTTATGTTTCCACTTGAACTTGGCTCAGTACGGCATTGCACGGTTAGGAACCATGCTGGCGGAATGTGTGTAGTGACATCACCTGGACGTCAGGATTGTTTACTTGTCTGTTGTCTGGCTTTTAGTTTGTCTCAGGAGCTGGCCAAACATAATATTTGAGCAAAATAAATCAGAAATGTCATTTCATCCTCCATAACATCAATCAATCAATCAATCAATCAATAAAAGTTTTTTTTTTTTTTTTTTTTTTTTTTGTTTGTTATTATTATTATTATTATTATTATTGTTATAAGTGAATAATGTACATTTTGATCTGTTCTTCACAAAGTTATGGCTTCGAGATTTGGAATATAGCCATGACGTCATAAAGACCATATTTATTATCATTTTATTGTAATTTTTAGAGCCTGACAGTGTCCTTGGAATGGCATTAATGTGAGTAAATGATGACTTTTTGTGAATAAAATATTAAAATAAAACCCAAGAAGGCCCAGAACAACAGTCAGAAACAGTCAGAAAAAGAATAATTTACTAATTGTCCACACAGTTTAATTATCTATCTATCTAGTAGAAGTATCCTTTTCATTCCTATGTGATATTATATAATCATGCTCTGGATAAGTGTCAGCCAAATGATTTAGTACCCTAGATATCAGTTTCTTCCTAAAACATGAGTACTTCATACAGATAGTGTCAAATGCGTCATATCGACAATGATGTTCCTTGCACATGTATGTATTTTATCTTTGCAAAGATACAAGGCAGTCTGTCTATATTCATTATGTTGCCAAGCAAACAGCAGCTGGAGAGCTGCTTAGAAAATCCTCTGAGTATACAGAAGTAGCAAAAGAATCAATAACCTTTTCATTGAGACAATAAAAAAATCACTGTGAGTTTGCTCGACTGTCAACATTTTGGTTGGGCACAAATTGTACAAAGCGACCTGCTGTGTTCGTTTTCTTCCCAGAAGAACTTTCAAAATGTCACTTACAGCCCCTTAGCCCCTTACTCTTAAAATAGTGTTTTTTGCCCTTTCTTTAAAGGTGAAGTGTGTCTGTGCCACTATTGTGACCAAACTGAATTTCAAAAGTAATTTTAAATCTATATTCAAACAGGTTTCCTAAACTTTTTTGGTAGGCCAGGTAAATTGGTAACCTCAGACAGATATATTGATAGAGCCAATATTGTTTTGCCAACCTGGTCTCATGGCAAAAACGTACCTGTGGGACAACATACTCCCAAAACAAAAACAAAATGTCATACGAATAAGGTGAACGTCCTTGAGTGCCCAAGTCAGAGGCCTGACTTAAATCCAATCGAAAATCTTTGGATAGATTTGAAGACAGCAGTCCATTGCCGCTCACCACAGAATTTGACTTGAGCAATTCTGCAAGGAAGATTGGGCAAATATTCCCCAATCTAGGTGTGCAAAGCTACAGACATATCCAGAAAGACTGATGGCTGTAATTAAAAGGTGGCTCTACGAAGTATTAAATCAAGGGACTTATTCTTTTTTTTTTTTTTTTTCATGAGACCAGGTTGTGTGTATATATATATATATATATATATATATATATATATATATAATTTTTTTTTTATTTTTATTTTTTCCATTTATTTGTAAT
>JAHKKF010520046.1:0-28919 GCA_019740295.1 Labeo calbasu | reverse complement strand
TTTTTTTTTTTTTTTTTTTTTTTCATTTATTTGTAATTGACTCTACAGCACAAGATGGGAGAGGTTAACTTTTTGGAACAATAAAGAAATTGCACACTTCAGTAGATCAAGCTACAGCAACTGTTTTCTTCCTGGTATTGTGTTCCATCTGGTTTGGAAGGACACTGTCCACCGGCCTTTGTAAACATAATTAGACTAAGATCAAATATAACAGTGAAAGTCTGTTTCCAAGGAGATGTTAATTAGAAATAATGGCAGATAGACTCACATCTCCAATTATAACCGCATTGAGGTAGCTTTCTCTGTCTTAAGTGTTCTACGCTTAATGGCATGTAATTAGTCAGCTCCTAACTAGCCTTTAATTAATTTGGAAAACATTACGGTAATTAGCACCTTGTTGTCCTTTTGTCCACAAGTGATCTGCAAATTTCACATCTTGCCCTGTTCTTTGGTATTGACATTCATCTTTACTTACCAGTTAAAGGGACATTTCACCCAAAAATATTAATCCATGCTCTTAATGTTTCGATATGATGATTAAATAATCACATAATTTTAAGTTCACATATTTAAGTTGAAATATTCATTTATTACAGCCAGCTGTGCAACCAGCACATTCCGCAAACGTCTTATCTACTCAGGAAAATACTACTGCGCCCTTCTCTAACAATGATCTTGCCCTGAGGGCCCAGATACAGACTGCATTAGAAATCAGGGATGGATGGATGGACGAACTGTCTTCAAATCGAGTGGTGTGTCCAATTACGAATTTTGGTACAATGTCATTTGGACCACTTAAAAACCAAGCAGTCCAGTCACGGAAACTCTTGTAATGCTTCACCTTAAATTATTCAACTATTTACTCCAACTGGGAAAGAGAAAGAGGCAAAGAGTGAAAGGGGAAAAAAGAGAAAGCAAGTGAGAAGGGATCTGCTAATCTCTGTCAGCACTAGGGCACACTGAACCATGTCAGGGCGGTCGGCAGCAGGCTGAAACTATCTAGGGAGATCATTTAGTCAGAAACTTGACGGCCAAAGCTGTAGCATCTGCTGGCTGTTGATAAGGGGTCATTTTGGGGATTGGATCCCTATCCATAACTGCCACATCCTGGTCTGTAACCCAACAACTAACCAAGCGATTAGCCAAAAATAGAGACAGGAATAGGCCAAGAAGTATCTATAACCAAACGATCACTTGATATTTTCTGATTTAACACTGGCACAGAATGGCTGAAAGGAAATTATATAATTGGATAGATTTGTCACATTCTGAATGACACATTTTTACACCAACCTGCAATATCTTGCAGGAAAACGCAGCTAGATTATGAGCTGGAAATCTCATATGAAAACATATGATTAATATTAAAACATATTTGCTATACTATTTAAGTAAACTTAAGATTCATATAAAATGCTTAAATGGTTAAAAGCTTAAAGATCCATAAAAGATCACTCAAAATACACACTTTCTCTAATACCAGTACACTATAAAATGAGCAAACTATAAAATTATAAGAGTATTTGTTCTAACAACTTTAATTTTACTATTTAAATTTACTCTTTGCACTGGAATACTTACAAACAAACAAAGAAACATTAGGATCAGTGTTGGGAAAAGTTACTTTTAAAAGTAATGCATTACAATATTGTGTTGCTTTCTAAAAATGTTACTTTTTATCATTTTTTTGTGTTACATTACTTTTGCGTTACCTTTAAAATCTGGATAGGGCTTGCTTGTTGGTTTTTAATATAAAAAAGTTATATTTTTAGCAAATGTAAAAGCCCCTTCACACCAAAGTAAAATGAATAAGCCTCAGGCTGAAGGAAAAGTAAATTCGCGTCTGCACAGTAGAACGCATGAGAAGAAAGTTCAACGCTCTTCAGCAACAAAACAAACAAACAAACAAACAAACAAAACAAAAACAAAAAAACAATGAAACACAAATATTAGTCATAGACTCATTTTCTTATTAGTATGGTTGAACTGGATCATCAAAGGTCAGCAGCAAAGACATTGGTTAATAAATTGGGATTAAATACATAATGGATATTTGTGTTATTTAACATTTAATTATTGCAGGTTTGCGTCATATTCTGAGTTTGCATTTCACTGTTTTAATTCATTTTGATAAAGACTGAATCTATTTTTTTGCAAGTGAGATGAGTAAATGCATGTTCACATTTAAACTAGAACTACAGCATCATCATGTTCACACAGCGCACAAATCGCCTCTGTACTTCCAATTTCTCTCAACATGGAGACAGAAATAAATTAGAAAACAGGTGTTACTTATTTGAAAAAGTATATATTTTCTTGTAAATTAAAACGTGATGCGTTACTTTACTAGTTACTTGTAAAAAGTAATCTAATCACATAACTTACATTACTTGTAATGCGTTACCCCCAACACTGGTTAGGATACGTTAAAAGGGACATTACTGCAAAGGCGCTTTTTATTTTCCATGTCATTCCCAAATAGCTCTCTTTACAATGTAAGAAAAAGTCTCAAAAACTGGCAGTTTGCTTTCTTAATTGAGATAACTTTAACAGTCAAATATGTTTAGGGGTTAAATGAAAGATTAGGTCATTTTCTTGTGTCAAAGATATGCACAGTAAGGTGTTCAATGCAAGGAAATGGGGAGAAAAACACTACCTAAATAAAATCATGAAAGTAGGCCAGATACTGCTCGTTAATCTCTCATTTAATTAGAGATTAGAGAGCGCTTAATGTCCGTCAGACAACATGTGCAAGGAATCTCAACTGGATTTCATAGCTAAGACATAAGCATTTGGACCTGTGGCATCTGCTTGCCAGTAAATGAAATGCTGTCTTCAGATTGTGTGGGCTCTGACAGAATCATGTGGGTTTTTTTTGGTTTTGTTTTGTTTTTCCCCTCCTACTGATGAATGAACAGTGGTCTGACTTTTAGGCCGAGATAGCCAAAGTTAAGCAATAAATAAAGTAATAATAATAACAATTCAACTATGTAATTGCTATCACAATATCACTTGCACTCTGTTTTGAGATCCTGATTCTGTGTGTGCATTTTGGTTGGCTTGTTGGGTGGGGTTAAATGAAAAACTGTTTTGAATTTGTTACATTTGTGACAGTCATAAGCATTGCTTTCAAGTGTCTGTGAAAGTCATTGCGAGTGCAAGAACAGCTCCAGGCTTCTGGTCGCCTTTGAAGTCTTACATTCTGGTATTTGAATAAATGCAGAAAATTGTACCTTTATTTGCTAAAATACTTAGAGTATTCTAGTGAGTGGTTAAACGTTTTCAAAGCTTCGTCACAAACAATTTTCAAACACTTTTGCATTACATGATTTTTAAAAGTATTTATCTTTACAAATATTTGATATTGTCTTGTGCAGCATTTAATCTTTAAAACCATTTGTACTTTCATGAATCAAATTGCATATGCTTCATTAATCAAGCATGAATTCCCTTAATAACATAATGAATATATCGTGCAATAAGGTCTTGTCTCTTTGGCACAACCAGGTGGCTCATGTTAATAACTCAAACCACTTCAAAATAAAGGCCACTGACTGAACAGAGCACACACACTGTTAATTAAACTCGCTCCTGTGAGATTTAGTCATTTACATCCATTTGCTTCCTCATAAGTCACTGTCATGCTGCTGTTTGTACACATCGTTTAATATGCTGCTTCCTGCCTTAAACTAGACAATTCATCTACTGGGGTGGAGGTGCAGATAATCTAAAGATCACAGAACAGTCTTTTCTGAAACCACATTCATCTTGAACCGCACTGAACACTCTCTGGGTTATTTTTTCCCATTCATATAGCAATAAGTGCAGCTCTGGCAGCGGGAAGATTACGTACCTTCTGAAAAACCTAATTGCAAGCCTGTCAATCATTTCACCTGTGTGATTACACTAGCATTTGTGTTTATCGTGTAGGTTGCATCTGGGAATAATTTACTACTCTAAAATAGATATACTAAATGTTGATTGACTAAACCATAGCAGTGGTTCTGCAGGCATTCATTCGTCTGGTGATGAATGGTTTAAAGCCGTCCTGAGATTCAGACTTCCTTCCTTCTTTTCTTTTTGACATCAATCTAGTGATTGTGACTGTTGTTAGCCTTCAGACTGAGATGTTTTGTCACTGGATCAATGCATAACTACAATGGCACAATATACCCTTGTTCACCCGTTATATTTCAGGATTGTTTTTTAAACCTATCTAGTAAAAGAAAGATATGGATCAGCTGGTGTTCTCAGACAGTTTTTAAGGACTGAAACCACAGGGTAATACATGATTTTGTAAAGAAAACGTTTCATCTTTTGGGTCATTACAGTTATGCGGTTCGTTAGTTCCATAACTTTATTAATTAATTACTGACTGAGTTGTAAAGCTGTGATAACAGATCACTAACTAATATGATCCCATCATTGAGAATTGTGGGTTTAATATGTTCTCTATTGTTTTAAGACAATAGAATATGAAAATCTATAATAGCAATGGTCTTTGTAACCTAACAAAATGGATGTACAGCATCTACTGAAACAGTCCTGGGGCCTCTTAAAAACACAGGAAGGTGCTAAATTGGCTTCTCGAGTAAACATTATGATGTGGTGCATCAATCTGCATCAGTTTAACAATACTGCACGTAGATTTACATTGACAAGTATAAGCACGTCTGGCCATCTTAGATTAAGCCAAAAACAACAAGGCCTCAGATGAGGAAGAAACACTGCAAGCACTCATAATCTTAGCACCAGTATTGCACAGACAAGAACCGCTCATATATTCATCAGAAAGTGTGAAAGGTTAGTTATTAATGATTAACTAAAAATTAGAAACTAAATATTAGAATATTTACATCTGAGTATTAAATGTCCATCCCTACAGTGTAAATTCCGGGTATCTCTTGTTCTTTGAACCACAATAATGGGGAAGACTGCTGACTTGGCAATGGTCCAGAAGACAAGCATTGACACCCTCCACAAAGAGGTTAAGTCACAGAAGGTCATTACTGAATGGGGTGGCTATTTACAGAGTGCTGTTTCAAAGCATATTAAATGCATAGTTGACTGGAAGGAAGAAACTGGGTAGGAAAAGGTGCACAAGCAACAGGGATGACGGCAAGCTTGAGAATACTGTCAAGCAAAGCCAATTCAAACAGTTGGGAGAGCTTCACAAGGAGTGGACTGAAGCTGAAGTCAGTGCATCGAGTCACCACGCTCAGACGTCCTCGGGAAAGGGGCTGCCAAGCCACTTCTGAAACAGAAACACATCTGAAGCATCTTACCTGGGCTAAGGAGAAAATAGACTGGACTGTTGCTCAGTGGTCCAAAGTCCTCTTTTGTAGATAAAAGTAAATTGTGCATTTCATGTTGAAATCATGATCCCAGAGTCTGGAGGAAGACTGGAGAGACACAGTATACAAGCTGCTTGAAGTCCAGTGTGAAGTTTCTGAAGTCAGTGATGATTTGGGGTGTTTGTGGTGTTGGTGACAGGTGACTTCTGCTGGTGTTGGTCCACTGTGTTTTATCAAGACAAAAGTCAGTGCTGCCATCTACCAGGAGATTTTGGAGCACTTTATGCTTCCATCTGCTGACAAGTTTTACGGAGGTGCCATAAAACTTGATTTCCTTTTCCAGCAGGACTTTAGTACCTGCCCACAGTGCCAAAATCACTTCCAAGTGGTTTGCTGACCATGATATTACTGTGCTTGATTGGCCAGCCAACATGCCTGACCTAAACCCCACATGGAATCTATGGGATATTTTCAAGAGAAAGATGAGAAACAGTCGATCCAACCATATACAGACAAGCTGCAGGTTCAATAGTGCCTCAGCAGTGCCCAAGGCTGATCGCTTCCATGCCACACCTCACTGAAGCTGTCATTTGTGCTAGGAGCAAGTCATTTGCTGTAATTTGTGCTGCCGACCAAGTATTGAAATGATCATACTTTAAAACACTTGAACTTTTCTATTTTGCAAATCCGTTTTTTTGATTGATCTTAGGAAATATTTTAATATTTTGAAATACTGGATTTTTGACTTTTATGAGCTGTAAGCTCTAATCATCAAAATTAAAACAAACAAATAAACAAACAAGCAAAAAAAAAAAAAATGTATGTGTATGTGTATGTGTGTGTGTGCGTGTGTATGTATGTGTGATTGTGTGTTTTTGTGTGTATGCTCAACTATAGAAAGAAACTCATACAGGGTTTGAAACAACTCAGGGTAAGTAATTGAAGGAATATTTTTTTTTTTTTTCTTTTTTGGGTGAATTATCCAAGTAACAGATAAAATCCTACCAGAAAATTACCAGTACCTTTTTTTGTTTTTGAAAATTTTGGGAAATATTGCAGTTACAGACCTCGGGGCATGGTTATTTATTAAATTGTGAAGCATAAAGTGCACTGTGTACATAGTATGCCATGTTCCCTTCATTTATAAATTTGCATATTTCCAAATATTTCTGGCCATTCCAAATGACCACACAAATAACTACATTAATACTATTAAATGCACAATGAAACCCAAGGGTCTTTCTTCTGCCAAATGACTAAATTTAAAGTATATTAAATAATGGTCAGTATTTTAAATATTTAACAACATTAAATCAAAATAATTAATATTTCATTGGTGCTATTTACGTAAGTGGTACATTTTAAAACTGTAATCTCACAGATCGAAACAGATCATCAGAAATCCACTATTTTCATCAATATACTGTAAACTCTTAATTTACAGTAACTGTGTTTCGACATTGTATTTCTATGATATTTTTTATTGATAACATCCTTTCATCTCCGCATCTGTTAATCAAATGTTCAATGCTTTTACTAAGAGTTTTGAAAACTCACCACATAATTGTAAAAAAAAAAAAAAAAAAAAGAGCTTAAGTGGTAGACAGTGTAGCAGCACACGCTTACAGTAAACAGTGTGTTATTGGTGTGGTTGCAACTGCAGTTATCTTTATAGTTTTCGTTCATGCTGTAAACAGGTCTTTACCCTTCCTTGAGTGTCGTTTATTCACTTGATCAACCCACACAGCCAAAGAAAAAAAAAAAAAATCACAAACACGATAAAATAAATGGCTTTCATTCTCGAGAAAACTCAATCAGATCTGCAAGCGATAAAAACCTCAGAGACACTGAGGCACAAGGTATGGATATTAACCAGCGTTCCAGTGGAACGATGAGTTCATCCTGGGCTTTGCTTGGCAGCCCAAGCGTGACGTTGTAATGTATTTGATTACCTCAGTGGGGCTGTTGCTCACATTCAGTTCGATGTTGAACACATGCTATGTACACAATGAGCAAACTGACTTATTAAGACCAGCAAAACCACATCACAGCAGATGGTGCAAAAAGATAAACCTCGTTGTATGTTAACAAATAACAACCCATGTGGCCTAAACACCCACAATGCTGTGCCTAAGGCAGTTGAAAGGAGAGTAAGTCTTATTTGAGGCTTTTGGGATGTCAGTGGGGCTATTTTTCGATGGCTTGTAGCTACATCGGTGCCGACAGAATTCACTAAACACTCACACTCCATGTACTATAATAGTGAGCAGAGGTCACCTGATGTCTCTGACTGTCTATGGGTTATATATCCTGAGGTTGGAACCATGAGAGTTATATCCCACATGCCTGGCAGTTTGTTTAATTACTGTCTGACATTACAAGAAGGTAGTTTAGGTGAAAGATTTATAGGTATGCTTTGCCGTTTTTAGGCCAGACAAAGCCTGTGGTTAGGAGACAGGAATAGCTGTCAAGACTCATGTTCTCACAGAAATAGTGTCATTTTCTCACCCTCAGTCTTGAATTGCTGTTTTTGCAACTCATATTATCTCCATAATATGGTGTGGTTCATAATTACATCAACTGAATTGGTTTAGGGGCAAAGAAGTAATTTTAGATGAATGAAAGTTATTACATCATGATTATAGATAAATAAGACAATATGATAACTGTTTTTGATTATTTTAAGGACCAATTTTCACTATTAACTAGCATGCATATTACAAGGCTGTTTATTAGTACTTATAAAGCACATTTTAATGACTTATTCTGCATGGCCATATTTTAGATCCCTTAATCCTAAACTTAACAACTACCTTACTAACTACTAATAAGCAGCAAATTAGAGGTTTATTGAGGCAAAAGTCATAGTTAAAAGTTAGTTAATAGTTAGAACTGGACCTTAAAATAAAATGTCTCCAACAATATTTTTCTTTGAAATAACATTTTGATTTTATGCTATGAAATAGACATAGAGCTTGATTGAAATGCTCAGTTGAAATGCTCAGCTCTTCATCATCAGCATTCAGAAGTTGAAAAACATGCCAAATATATTCAAAACTGTTTTGAATCTGTTTTCTGTTCTAATATTCTTTTTAAATGTAATTTATTCCTGTGATGCTGATTTTCAGCCTTGATGAGCATACACTTCAGAATAATTAATTTCACAAATAATCACAAAGAAACAATACGTTTCTTGTTGTTTTTAATTAAAATGACTGAAATAGTATCAAATAGTAAATTCCTACAAAACATTATTCAGTAATCCTTTGTTTTATTTACATTATGTATTACTTTGTTATTTTAAATGACTTGACTGAACATAAAACGTTTAGAAAAATTACCAGTTTGGAAAACACTTAGTATTTGCTAATCAACAATTGTATAAACGAGCTGATAATTTTAACTACATGAATAAGTTCATTTTGACATTACAAGACAAGTTACTAAATAAGAATACATCAATAAAAAACAATAATAAAGCAGTACAACAGTGAAACTTTATTAATTATTCATTCCTCAGTGCTTGCTGAGAAAAGGGCAAATAAGACTGAAACACAAAACTTTATTTAGTTTTTTGATTATGTGGAGAAAAAAAAAAAACTACTTATTTGTATTCTAGTCTATATTCAGTTATTAGGAAGTTTTCATTGTCAATTTGACAGTAAAATGTATTAACGGCTTCCTCTCACAGAATTAGAGTGAGATAAACATCTCTAATAATTCAGAGACTTTAAGGTACGTTGCCATCATGTCGCTTCCCCATCTGATGACATCTTAATTAAACGCCAAGTGACATGTGAGACAACAAAAGATAATCAAGATGAAACCAATTTACCCGTGTCAACAGTAGTTACATATCCGGTGATAATGAAACCTTTCTCGATAAAAGCTCAGAGAAACATCCTCAAGCATGTTATCTTCCATTGTCAATTTTGCATGTGGTCAAGTCACTAATTAAGGAAGCCAAACGCAGAGTTGTTTTCAACAGCAATTACCAGGCCATCACATTTCCTGGCCAAAAAAAACAAAAAACAAAACAGATATGGTGTTTGAGGTCACAGAAGTGATTATGTGAGCGTGTTGATTGGATATCTTATGCACGGAAATATCATGTTGCTGGTGGAGCTGGTGAGAATAAACAAGAGAGGCATGTGGAGTAAATGCACTTTGAAGCAATATTCCAGAAAGTCTGAATCCATTCCGACAGGTATTTCATCCAAATTCATCCAGACAGAAATTTGTATTTCTGCTCCTGCGCCTGGTTGGCATATCTATCCGGCACGACGGTTCCTGCACTTTAACGCCCCAGTGATTCAGTTAATGGGAGCTTTAGCACTTAGATGTTAGCTAAGACGCGAAGAGCCGCTGACCATGCTAATGTAAGGCTGCCTGTATGTAGTTATGATCTGCTAATCCTCTCCGGTTCCAAGGTTATGATCAGAAGAATCTGTGGATTTGAACTGAGCCGATAATCTTTTTGTTATTATACAGATAATTCTACAAAAAGAACACCTGTGTTTTGCACTGATACATCATGAACCCTTTCTTCAGATTCCTTTGTGAAAGCCAAAGAGTATTTTTTTTTTTTTTTTTTTGACAAGTGCCATTTTTAATTTAGGACCATTTCTTAAACTTCTGGGATTTTATTATACAGGTTTCAACTTTTTGAAACCTTTAAAGGTCACTTTAAAACTAACTTGAAAACTTTTTTCCATTTGCAGCCATCAGTTTAGTTTTCGTTCTTTCCAGAATTTCAATCTTAAACTGGAAAAAATCTGATGTAATAATCTAAATGATTAGTTGTTTAAAGCTGTTATAATCTAACAGTGAAAAATAAATAAATAAATAAATAAATAATCATAAGGTATGTTTAAAACATTTATCAAACATTTATTTATATAAAATATACATAATTTAATTACTAAAAAAAAAAAAAACATTACCTACACTGTAAAAAACAATTTGTTGGGTCAACTTAAAATAATTTGTTACCCGGCTGCCTTAAAATTTTAAGCTCAGTCAACTCAAAAGTGTTTAGTCAACTTGAAATGTTAAGTTGTACTACGTGACAACTTGGATATTTGAGTTAATTTAACTGAAAACAAATGTGTTGTTTAGTCAACTAAAATATCTAATTTGTCACTTAGTACAACTAAACATTTCAAGTTGACTGAACTGAACTTATTTATTTATTTTTTTTTTTACAGTGTATGATTTTTGCCTCAATAAACTACTAATTTGCTGTGTATTAGTAGTCAGTAAGGTAGTTGTTAAGATAAGTATTGGGTAGGATTATGGATGTAGAAAATGGCCATGTAGAACATGTGCTTTATAAGTATATATAAAGCACATATATTTTACATACAATGATCAGCCAGTGTCGGATGTAAGCACTGATTTCTACAATTCGACTGTAATGTTATGTTTACTTGCCTATTTTTCTATTTACATTGTGACTACTACAGTCCTTAAACTGCATGCTCAGCGATAGTCACAGTTGTACCGAGATTCACATAGTGATTTCAGCTGTGCCTCATCCCTCAGTCCTGGTCATGCCATGATTGGTACAAAGATGGCCAGGCTGGCAGAAAGTTGAAAGGAGAGTCTGAGAGCAAGATGGAGAGAAGGGTAGAGACAGGCGAGGGACTTCACACAGGCTCTTCTAATCCCTTGTGGTCAAGGATCCATTCAGCCTCAGCTCCTCACCTCAAATGAGATCTCCAGGGAAGAGAGCAGCCCAAATCAGAAAAGCCCCTCGGTGCCCTCCGGGACTCGTTTCCTCCATCCTTACCTTCATCTCATGGAACTCGCTGGATGGAGTGCATCTGTTCTGCTTGTTTTCAGGGCATGGAAGGTGGCAGAGAGGACAGAGCGTTCGCAAGCGAGACTTAAATACGTAGGATAAAGCAAGCAATCTATCTTCCATTTGCCAAGGTAAAGATGGCAGTAAGATGATTGCACGGAAGAGTGAGTAAGAGGGACGGCGAACTAATCCAGCGCCATCTATTAAATCTGACACTTCTCTTAACAAGATTTGACAAGCTTTCAGGAGAGAAAGATAACCTAGCTTCGTCAGTGAAGGAGAAAATGGGCGGAAATATTCAGAAATGCCGAAGCATCCTTTGCTGGCTCTCAGAGCGCGGCTACGGTCGAGCATTACCTTTCGAGATACATGTGTTTGCAGTCCCGAATCTGTGTGCAACCGTACCGTGCTCCTAGCCGCTCTAATGCCCAGAGGCCCTTTAGCACATCCTGTGAAACGAGATCACAAATGAGACAGCTAATGAGCACAAGAGGCACCGCAGCATCTTGTTAGCAAAGATGCTCCTTACTCAGACATCTACTCGCCTAGGTCTGAAAAATACAAACATAACAACACACATACACGTCCTAGTTAGACTCAACACTCCAGCTGTTCTGACTCACTCCGCTGTTGCGATATCACAGCAACGTGTGAGCTGAGCTTCCTGTCCTTGATTCGACTCATCACGCCTTGCCTGGCGAGCTCGAGAATAATTTTGCCTGCCATACGTTCTGTGGTCTGCCACTTGGAAAAGATCCTTATCCAATCTGAAGTGAATGGCAGCTGCCCCCGGTGAGGGTCTGACCACACAATAAAGTCATTAGTAGCCCTGCTAAAGTACACAATTTCTTGACAAAGAGCAAATAAAAATATTGACAAACATGAGGGATAGAGACAATTGATTGACTCGGACGCTGCTGTTGGGGGAATCGTTCTGAATTCCAGACTTTATTTACCTCCATCAGTTGTCAAACACAACCTAATTTTAGAGACACGGTATATAGAGGGATTGCTTAAGCTTGAAGGGTATTGAGGCACACTGTTTGGTACACAAACCTGAAACAATCAATTCTTTTCAAGAGTGAAAACAGACCAGGTATCTGAAAAGAATTGGAAAGTTGTGGTAAAACTTAAATAAACTAAACATTTCAGCGAGGAATATAAATTGCTATTTTCATTCAACTGAATTAAATTTGGCCAGTTTCCTATTTTTAAAGGGTTTTTAAAAGGATGAAATTCTGTTAGATTTTTTCCCTGTCTGCAACTTTTTACATCAGTGCTCAGGACTGCATGCATTCTTATGGTGCCATCAACCAGTCATCACTGTCGCGCAGTCAATTTCATGTAGCTCCACAGTACTTGGTCACATGCCATTTAGAGCACAGATAATTTGAAGAAAAAGAATGGCTGCAGAATTAAATGCCCTTGATCAAATAGAGCACATTTTAAATGGCATACTTTTGAGGATCCTACATCACCTGAGCAACTGCCATTGAGATACGATTGCTAACTCATCACTTTTTCCAGATATTATTATATATATACGTACTTGGCCCATCCTTCGAAGAACCACCTTGTGAACATCGGCACGGCAAATTCACCCACCCCAGCCCATCCTACTTCTATTACCATAAATTCAATGGCTGTGAAAAGATTTGTGCCAGCCACAGAGTAATGCTGATGCAGATGGTGTTCTTAAGAATGCCATTATAATCTCTGCAGTACAATATCTTTCGGTTTTTCTGCGCACTCTGCAGCATTTTGCCTGCCTTTTTTTATGCCAAGTGAGTGTGTGTTATTCATTAGAGGCATAAATCTCAGATATTTAATTACGATGTTTGTTTAAGCTTTAGCCAGGTCTTCGGCCTTCTCACTAGGGAAACACACAATTATTCTCTGCTTCCCTACTTAACAAAAGCTTTCATTTTACCGCCTGCCAATCCACTGATGCCTAAAGCAATCACATTTTCAATGACACAATGATCTCACATACAAAACCATTACAAACAATCCTTAATGATCTGGCACCTGGAATAGGTCACCTGATTTGACAATAGATCATTTATGTGGGCTTCTCAATTGCATTCAATTATAGAGGTGATGGAATGAAAGGAACTGAAGGAGGCTTGACATGAAGATTGGTCACGATGGTGGTCTAGTCATCCAATAACTCAATTAGTGAGTCCGCTCAATTTTCTTTTAAATTTTATGTTATGATTTTTTTACGGTGGTGTTTTAATTACTACCTGGTCTCATGGCAAAAACGTACCTGAGGGCACTTTTTCGCAAGGCACGAAATACATACCAATAAGTACATATCACCGCAGTTTCCAAAATAAATGAAGACTGGAGGCATTAAAACTCTGACACCTTGTATTCCTTTTCACACAAAGTATGATTCACAGAGTTTCGATTAATAAAGCGTAATTTTCGCACAGCTACTTGAAGAATATTATGTTATGACTTCAAAACAATTTTAATATGCTGGGAGATTTGAAAACTGATGCTTTTGAATGTTAACATCCCGTATCCAGCTTCATATCTATGGGTTTTCATAGACGGTAAGTTTGTTCGGTAGCTCACGCAATACGGAGATGTACTTGAGAGGTGAAGAGGTCTGAGTGCCGAATCCCGTGTAACTATAGCTCGACAAAACAGTTCAAATCTGCACACAAGAAAAATTAAAATGGCATGCTTGCATCAACAAATGCATTTTTATATCAGTTTTGCAGTTGCTAACACTATTAGGTAGATTTAGGGTTGGATTTGGTGTAGGGCATATTTCCAACATGATAGACCATTAACTTTTAGCGATAGTCTCCGGATATTTGAACTCTGAACCGTCGCAATACGTACCTGAAGCAATGTAATAAAAACACAGCAATACGTACCTATATCAACATAATAAAAACGTGCCAAGGTTCACGTATTGAACCCGTGTTTTAGCGCCACTCTGTGAACATTTTTCTTTGAAACTGCCACGGAACGTGCAGTAAGGTAAGTAAAAATGGTGTTGCAGAAAAGTACCCAGAGGTACATATTTTTATGAGACTGGGTTGTTTAATTACCATGCTAACAGTGTGCAGTACTTTAGTTGTTTGACATTTACAACTTACAGCAGCTTCACCGGAACAAACATGACTTTACCGACATTTTTGCAAAACTCCAAACTCAATTCTATGTTATGACCTCAGAAAACTTTTACCATAGTGCATAACCAGCCTCTAATTTATGGCTTTTGTGATATAGTAAACTTGCTCAGCAACTCACCTGGTACAGCATGGTACTTGCTATGCAACGTGATTATGTATGAGTTACGATATGAGAGCTCAAAAACTTGTAGAAGCAAGTCAAAATGATATGTTTACATAAGCAAAACTGTTTTTAACTCTTGTTCTTTAGCTCTTGTTAACACTGCTGGTTAGTTTTAGGGTGTTTAGTGTTGCGAAACATGCAGTAAGCAATGTAACATCCTTTTGCAGAAATGTCACCACAGGCACATATTTCCAGTGAGCGTGGGTTGTATGTGCAAGGTAAAAATCCAACCCAGTCTCATAAATATATGTATCTCTAAGGGTACTATTCTGCAGCACTGTTTTACATACCTTACTGCAGGTTTCGCGGCAGTTTCAAAGAGAAATGTCCACTGAGTGGCCAATACATGAACCCTGGCACGTTTTATTACGTTGATGTAGGTACGTATTGCTGTGTTTTTTTTTTTTTTTAAAAGATTCATTTTTGGTGTTTTTTTACCTTTATTTAATTATGAAAATGTAGTTTGACAGGAAGTGAAGTAGGAGAGAGAGAAGGGCGTGGGACTGGGAAAGGTCCACGAGCCGGGATTCGAACTCGGGTCAGTATTGCTGTGTTTTTGTTACAATGCTTCAGGTACCACTGTTGCGGCGGTTCAGAGTTCAAATATCTGGGGACTGCTGTTAAAAGTTATTGCTCTATCTTACTGGAAATATGCCCTACACCAAACCCAAACCTAAACCTACACGATAGTGTTGACGATTGGAAAACTGATATAAAAACAGATTTGAACTGTTTTGTCAAATCGTAGTTACATGGGATTCTTACTGGAGCTCTTTAACTCTCAAGTACATCTCCCTACTGCGTGAGCTACCGAACAAACTTACCCATAGATATTTAGCTGGATATGTGATGCTGACATTTAAAAGCATCAATTTTCAAATCTCCCAGCATATTAAAATTGTTTTGAAGTCATAACATAATATTCTTCAAGCAATTGTGCAAAATTCTCTTTATTGATCAAAACTCTGTAAATAATACAGGAATAAAAGGGGTCAGAATTTTAATGCCTCTAGTGTTTATTTCTTTTGGAAACTGCAGTGATATGTATTTCTTGGTACGTATTTCGCATCTCGCCAAAAAACGCCCCGAGGTACGTTTTTGCCGTGGGACCAGTTAGGAATAAACATAACTTTACCTACATTTGTGTAAAACTCCAAATTTAACTCTATGTTATGACCTCAGAAAACTTTTACCATAGTGCATAACCAGCCTCTAATGTATGGCTTTTGTGACATAGTAAACTTGCTCAGATCACCTAGTACAGCATGGCACTTGCTATACAACATGATTATGTATGACTTTTGATATCAGAGCTCAAAAACTTGTAGAATCAAGTCAAAATGATATGTTTACTTAAGCAAAGCTGTTTTTAACTCTTGTTTTTTAGCTCTTGTTAACACTGCTGGTTAGTTTTAGGGTGTTTAGTGTTGTGAAACATGCAGTAAGCAATGTGACATCATTTTGCAGAAATGTCACCACAGGCACATATTTCCAGTGAGCGTGGGTTGTATTTGCAAGGTAAAAAGCTGTCAAGTTACAAAATAGACCAATAAAAAATACTACATACTGTTCTATTCAACTGCATTGTTTCTAAGTGTTTTTAAAGGTATCTTAAGTAAAAAGCTTTTTTTAGAAATGGATCCCGGAGGAGACTGGTAAACCTAAAACCTGCCAATTATACAGGGCTTTCTTAAGACGGATAAGCCAAATGGACCACTGTTTTCCAAGCCTGTTCACAACACATTTTCAAAATCTTTCTAATGAAACACACCTTATTTAACTCATGAGCACATTAGTAGGGAGTTCAAGACTATAATAAACTGGTCAAATATGGGAGATGTCCCAAATGTGTACTGTTGGTGTGCCTGTAGAAGCAGGGGTGGCAAACTCTGGTTTAGGCTACCCAACAACTAGTTGTAGTACTGATGCGCTTGCACTTGATACTTGCTGCTAGCAAGCTGAAGCTGAGCAAGTAAACGACTTCCAGTCTATTTTTTTGTAATGATGGGTTTAATATTTTAATGGTTAACATACAAAACAATTTTCACACCCGTATTTTTTGTATAGAAAGTTCTGTAACAGTAGTAAACTTACTCGGCTTGTGTCAGAATCAATATTTGGTGCTTTTGGCTGACATTCTTACTTTCTCTGCTAATCTTAGATGGCTGTCATTCAGAAACATGCACAGTTCTGACTACCATTGAGCTTGACTGCTGCAGGACTGGAACCATCACGACTTGCAAGTGGTGATCTTCGATGACATGGTTTAAAATTACTGACAACACAACATATGCTCTGATCATAGTAGACATTTTTAGAGACGTCTCAACTCACTTTTCACTTTTTGCATCCAACAGCAAGTCTAAAGAGCAGGATAACACATTGCTTCTTGTCTTTTGAAAAGTCAGATAAACAGAAAATCTACAGTACTTGTGTGTCAGCACTGGTCTTTGGCAAAAAGAATTGAAGTAGAAATGAAAGGTACCCAAAGTCAAGAGAGACAAAGTGCAGCCCAGGGCTGGATCATTAAAACAGACACTGGCTGAGGCATCTAGTTATGCAAAGCAAGAAACAACATCGTACACAGCAATATGGAATGAAAGTGAGAGAGGGTGTTGAGATAGTTAAGGGGGGTGCTTCAGTTTTAATTGGCTTTTTGTTTTTTCATCAGTCCCGGCTGAGTTGTAATTTATGAGTTTGATCTTTGATAGCTGCTAGAAGCAAACAAGGATGCTTGCTGGGTTCTAACACTGTGATGAACAGCAACATATGATTTAAATAAATTAATTAAAAAAACATAATAACATAAAATATAATAATATAATATAATTACGGCTGTCAGCTGCTTAAAATTTTTAATCTAAGTAATTACATGATATTTCGATTAATTAATCTAATTAATCACAAAATAAATTTGAATGTGAAACTACCCACAGAAGATTATTTAAAGCTATGTTTGTGTTAATTGAGAACGCATCAAGTAGACATTGCAAACTGTAGCTTTAGAAAAAAATATTTTATTTGATTCAACATACATTTTTTTACACAAACATTTAGGCTGTGGAACTATCCCTTTAGTGTTTTATTTTTAATTTATTTAATTTATTTATTTATTAATTAATTAATTAATTAATTAATTATTATTATTATTATTTTTTTTAATGAAATGAAAAATAATCTGCCAGCAGGTGGCAATCATTGATTCACACGATTCGCTCAAAACGCAGATTCATTCAGAAACTAAACACCGCTGCATTGCTCGGAGACATGCAACAGTTCTGCAGTGGCTTCAAAGCTAAAATTTTCTCTGCAAAATTGAGCAAAAACACATAATATTGTGTTTAAAATACACATGCAGGGGCATTTTTTGTACCAATATCTTGCATTTTAGACCTTAACTGCCTTTATAGAGCTGTTGGCAGTGGTGGATAAAGTACACAAGTCAATTACTTGAGTACAGATACATATAAATACAGATACATACAGATACATGTAATAAAATATTACTCTAGTAATATTTTCAATTTTACTCAAGTGAAAGTACAAAAGTACCCGATTTTTTATGTACTTAAGTAAAAAAATGTTTTGGAATGTAGCAAAAGTGAAAGTTACTCAAAATAAAACTACTCCAGTAAAGTACAGACACTTGACAGTACTTGACAGTACAGTACAGTAACAAAGTACAGCTACTTCGTTACTATCCACCACTTTTTGTTGGACTGCATCATATTTGTCAACAGTCACGTATATTAAATATAAGATGATGTGCAGGTCTGGGGGCGGGACCAGCGTGTTGACTGCATTAAAATATTTTAAATGTGTTATTTATTTATTTATTTATTTATTTTTTAAACGTGTTAAACTAACAGCCCTAAATAAAATATAATAGATAATAATGCACACACTGAATACCAAAAGTATGTAGAATCAACATAAACAAATTGTACAACAGTAGTACAGTAGTACACCTCAAACAATATTGTCAATGGGGTAACGGCGATTAAATAAAATTAAGGTATAATTCTGGGTTCTGTAGTAGGTCTACTTTGTAAAAAGATGCCATTTAACATTAAGCAATAAAGTTATATAAAATTACTTATTTTATGTTGATTTTATATTTAATATGATTCTGTATGTACATATTATTGTATTATATTATATTATATTATATTATATTTTTTTAGAATTTTAGTAAATTCTAAAATTCTAGCCAAAATACTAACTATAAAAATGATTGATTTGCAATGTAGATCAAACTTTGGTCCAATGCATTTAATATTGTGGTGTGTTTGAAATAGCATCTCACGCTTTTTGAATTCTGCATCTGTAGCTGTGGCATACTGTTGTTAGACTACTTTAATAAGACAGGTAATGATGAAGAAATGTAACTTTAATAAGTTCATTGGTGATACTAACTGAAGATGTTAATTACATTCAATCCCAAGTGCACACGCATAATGATGGTAAAAAGCAGATGCGGGCTGCAAGGGATGGTGTTAATTAGGTTCAACATTTCTTTTTCCAAATACTGAGAAATTGTAATTCTTGCACCATGGCTCAGCAGTGACAAGACTAATTGCAAAAGTGAAGCAGTTTTCCTGCTGTAAATGAGAGAGTTGGGTAATGGTGCCACAGAGGCAGTGTAAACAGTCTGTGAGGCGAAAAATGTTGCTGAGATCTCAGTTGTAGCAGTCTTAGCACATTTGAAGGTTACGGTAATGAGCACATGATTGGGAATGACAGGAGTGAGACAGACACGAGTGCAACACATACTGAACCACAACAAATGGTGGCAAATCGGCTTAACATATGCATGAAGTGAGCTAGCATAACAGAACACCTAGACAGCTTAGCCGGGTATGTGTACATTAAAGATATTTTGCTTTTTACACACATTCGAATAACTTGACCTTGACGTGGTGAGAATTTTGGAGGTGAGGTGCAGTGTGGCAGTTTTCGCTACAAACACACGCGCAATCCCACAATGCCTCAGCTTAGCCTTTGTTCCCGTCTCTCCATTAAGCTCAGTACTCATTCTCATGTGAACTTTGCACACTGCATAACATTTAAAATGCTTTTTTAAATCTGTTACCACTCCATAGAGGCGTAAATCCAGCTGTAGAGTAAGAGTCTCGCTACACTGCTTGCACAGAGAGTCCCCAGCTGGGGCTTGATCTATGATTAGGTGTAGGCAAGGGAAAGTACAAGATTACATTTCAAAAATGAAGGCTTATGTCATGACAAGGGTTTTACAAATTCACTGGAAAGTAATGGGAATGATTAATAAGATGGGGTAGAGAAGACCTGGATCATTTTGCACTCACCTGCTATCACAAGAGCACCATTAGCACATTCTGTATTCTCTTTATCTGCGCAATGCAGCTTATTCAAATATGTGCATAACAAATACAACCACAAAAGTGACAATATTTTTTAACTCTTTCATATGCTTTTTGGTAACACTTTGTTAGTCGTGTTTGCCGTGCTATTGTTACACATTACATGTATTTACTATATTAATAACAGTAAATTATCACATATAGTGTTGTTAATATTTTCAGTAATTATTGTGTAAATACACTGTAACAACTGCAGAGTATGATAAAACGTAAACCGCTTCTTATATTTACATGTGATATTTTTATATTTTTATGAAAGACATACATTGGATTCATATCTTGTGCATCTTAAGGCTGCTGAATGCATTCTGCTGATTACTCATTATATCTGACATTTATCTCATGAGTAATTTGCTTGAAGCAAAATGCTTCTTTTTTAGTATGCAGCACTAACGAAGGGGAAGGCAAAATCTGAAAAATGAGCTCCGCTGATCAATGCACCTCTCTGAGAGTTTGACTACATTTCGATTTAGTGTCTCCCTTTGGAAGCATCACGGAACAACCTTGATAGAAGCATGGCTACCTCAGCAAGGTCTCACCGATTGGAGATCTGTCACGGAAGAAGCAGGCCGGACTAGCAATAACAAATAAACAGTCGGAATGCTCAGAATGCTCTCATTAAGCATAAAGCCATTTTTCATAAATCATTATCATTATGCAATGATTTGACAGTATTAAAAAAAACACATAAGGAGGACTAACAGATAAACAGTTTAATTAGATCGACTTTTGTCTTTAACAATAATGTGACTTTAACAACTAAATGCAAAACATTTACAAGACTTCTATTTGCGGCTAAATCAAGCCTACATTATCACATTTCCAAGGCCTTTAAATCATAAAGTCATAAAGTCAACATAACAATAACTTTTATATTGTTACTAACATTTCAAGACAAACACTTACTCAACTGAAGTAACTTAAATGTACTTGATTAACCATGCATCATTTTTATGAGAAAAAAAGGCTCAAATGCAAGTATCAAATGTGATACATCAAACTAGATGAGTAAAGTTTGAGAACAAGCTTTGAACCCTGTTAAAAAAAATAACAACAACATATGGTGGTTATGTAGGTTTTGAAGCATGGATGCAGGTTTGAGCGGGTTAAAGCTGGTTCTTAGCTGGTTTAAGATGGTCCATAGCTGGTCATGTGCTGGTCCTAAGCAACTAGCTTCATGACCAACTAAGGACCAGGTTAAACTAGCTCAAACCAGTGTCCATGCTTCAAAACCTAGCTAACCAACATATGCTTTTTTTTTTGTTTTGTTTTGTTTTTTTTTTTTCAACAGGGGTTGGCTTGAGAATATCTAGCCTGCAATTTTGAAGCAGTTGTAAAAGCTTAAAGTTTGAAAGTACGGATAGATGATAGATAGATTTGAACTTCCAAAATTCGGCTTCAAACAATCCCAATGCGGTTGTAAATGATCCCAGCCAAGCAAGGAACTTATCTAGCGAAAACGATTGGTTATTTTCATTAAAAAAAAAATACAATTTAAATACTTTTTATTCTCAAACGCTCGTCTTGCCTTGCTCTCAGTGAACTCTGTGTATTCTGGCTCAAGACAGTTAGGGTATGTTGAAAAACTCCAATTGTATTTTTTACCTCAACTTCAAAAACCATTTCAAAATCATCCTACATCCTATACCGACCCAATCTTTGCAAAGTAAACATGCAAAGAAGATCAAACACCCTTAACAAAAAAGGTAAAACAGCTATTTTGAAGTTGAGGGAGAATATGAGATGGGAGTTTTTAGCCATACCCTAACTGTTATGAAGTGGAAAAAAAAAAGTTTAGACAGAGTCAGACAAGACGAGCATTTGACATTAATAAGTATATAAATTGTATTATTTTTATGAAAATAATCGTTACGCTAGATAAAACTCTTCCTTCTCGGCTGGGATCGTTTACAACTGCATTTGGGATTGTTTGAAGCCACATTTAAATTGCATTTTAGAAGTTCAAAATCGGGGCACCATAGCAGTCCATTATATGGAGAAAAATGCTGAAATGTTTTTCTCAAAAAACATAATTTCTTTACAACTGAAGAAAGAAAGACATGAACATCTTGGATGACAATAGGGTGAGTACATTATATGTGAATCTTTGTTTTGGAAGGGGACTTCTCCTTTAACATGTTGCCAGCATGGTAAGTATGTTGTTAGCCTGTTTCTAGCATGATTAGCATGTCACTAAGATGTTTTAACACGATTAGCGTGTTGTTAACCTGTTGCTAGCATGATTAGCATGTTGCTAGCATGTTTTAACATGTTTAACATGATTTAATGTGTTGCTATCATGAATGAATAAAATACAGCTAAAATAAAATAGCTTAAAACTAGCTGATGAAAAAAAAAATCAATTAAAAAACTGTTAAAAAAAAACAGCTAAAATGAGCTAAACCCAGCTGATTTAGCAAAAAAAGCCAGCTAAAACCAGCTAAACCCAGCTGATTTAGCTAGCTCACCAGCCTGGGAGACCAGCCAAGAGTTTTAGCTGTTTTTCCAGTAGGGAGTTGTTAAGCTTTGCTATAGCACTAGATAGCTTAAATACACCATAAGTATCAAAAGTTTTCATCCCCTCAATGAAAGATTTTTGGGGCTTTGATTTTTGTCTGGCTTACGAAAACTGTAAGTCGGATCAGTTAGAAAAGAACTAGCACACCAAGTCAGACCAGTCTGAAGGTCTGAGCTAGTGGTTGCAGCTGTAAAGCTCTAGGAGCAGTGAAATTTTGGCCCCAAAATATAATCAGAATCAGAAGAAGAATCTATATCTGTATTTTATTTAGGTTGTCTGCTACACTGTTATAATGATTATAATGATAATGATTGATGTACATTGCAAGGTAAGAAGAAGGAAAAAATGCATGGGAAAGTAATTAGGAACACTTAAATAAATGGTCATTACTTTTAGTATGAGCAATAATAATAGTGACTAGCAAGATTGTGCGTGTGTGTGTGCGTTGTACAACTAGATGTTACAGACATTCTATTGGGACTTTATTCATATGTGCTGTGCAATGCATATAGAAAACAGAATTGTGAATCCATAAGTTATTTAACTGAATAATCTATTGCCGCTGAAGGAAATACAGCAATTGATATTTAGATCTTTAGAGTGCAGTGCATCAGGGAGCAGGACTTTTTTCTGTCAGATAGTGTGTGCCAACATTGTTAGCACGAATCTGCCTAAGATCAGGTCAAAGCTCAGTTTTTAACACCTTATACCTCCTGCCCTTTCTCCTCCTCCATCCTCGGCAAGCGCAATAGATGTGCATAATCTAATTTCAATAGTGAATGTATGGCAGCGTTCTGTACATAAGAAAACAACACTCTATATATGTCCTTCCTTGACATGCCATCTTTTTAGAATCACACAGAGTGAAAAAAAAGGATAAAGGCTGAAAAAGCAATGGTTGTTTAGTAAGCTGTTGGTCGACAAGATTATCCTTTATAAAATGAATTCTTCTGGCTCGAAAATTTAATTGGATAATCTATGTTCTAACCCGTCTTAAAAGAGCTGATACATTTATGTATTACGATTGAATTCTATTAATGCACCATAAAGCTGCTGTTGCTTGGCAACTGTAAACCAGAAAATATAGGTTAATGGCCCTTCACAACTGTATTTTTTTATGATGATAATTTTTTATTACTTAATCATCACCATCATCATCATCATTAAGGTTAACAATATTAATGTCTGTATTAATAATTATTATTCATCTATTGCACATTAGTTCCTTTCCCCCACATTTTCACATTACAGTGCCTTAGAATTGTAGTCAGAAAAAAAAAAAAAAAAAGTTATAATGCTGTATGAATGGAACTGTTTTATAATGTTGTTTTGTAATGCTTTATTGTGGGTTAAACTGTACTCACCCTTCCTAACCTGTTCAGTTCACCTTTTATCACTTATCACACTTTTGTTCACTCCCTTTTCCTGAAACCTTATCAGATTCTACTCTAAAGGGGAGACTAAATCATCGGTTGTACATTTTGCTGTTCTCTCACCCTATGAAATCTCTGGGGATTCTTGGTTGAACAGACAAATGATACAGAATGGGTGGAGTAGAACAAGATGACTTCATTGAGTGATTTTATCGACAGTCTTAGGCTCTCAAGCCCTAATAGAAAAGTAAACAACAGTAAAGAACAACGTTGCGAAGGGCAGTTCAATAAAGTGGCGTGAAGCCTCATAAAACCCTTCCATCCTGTGTTATCTCCAGTGAAGAGATGGTTAAAGCTCTTTTCCTGGTGCCATTTTTATGTGAGATAAAATTTCTTGAGGGAGAAAGGAAATATTTGCATTAGCTGGCGGTGTAGATTGTATTTGAATACACTGAACATACACCTTTCAAAAAACTAAATGATTAAAACAAAAAATGTTGACAGCCAACAAGCACGGACGGTATATCTGAAAGCCGATTCAGCCTTAGGCTTTTTTGTCCTTGCAAATGCAGTTAGTGACACTAAATTGATTGGATCTCTCTGTCACAGACTTGTTGATCATATGTAATTAATTTTAGTCAACAGCTGAATCTTAATAGATGTGAGCGCAGTGTGTTTACCCTGAAAAGCTTGTGTGACTATTAGCTGAAGAGTTACAGTTGTCAGTTGTTTCCCAGTGAATTTAATTTAATAACGACACACCATAAAACATCAGTATGCTTCTTCCAACATGTCCTCCAACCCATGCAACCATATAGGTTGTTTGCCACATCCCTGAAATCTGACCACTAGGATCGTTTACTAAATTAGTGCCTCTACCGAGAGCAGAACATGACACAGAAAAACACATGCACTTTCATCTGCTTTACACTTTGGGATTTGTGTAGCCTGATTGGTAGAGCATTGCATTATAACAGCTCAGTGTTCATGATTTTGAGCCCAGGGAACACACACACACTGATAAAATGTATACCTTGAATACACAAATGCGCACCCTGGTCTCATGACAAAAATGTACTTCGGAGAACTTTTTCACAAGATGTAACAATAAGTACATATCACTGCAGTTTGCAACAGAAATGAACACTAGAGGCTGTAAAACAGCAAGCACTTTTAATCATTTTTGTACACAGCTAGGATTACAACTCCATATGTTTCGTTTTCTGGTGTTCTGACAAATAAAGCTACCAATCAGATAATGCTACCAGCACTGTATTATTAATACTGTAAGGATAGGATTAGAGCTGGGGTAGGTGTACATGACAGGGTAACACATATGGACACAACGCTGAACATAACAAGCTTGCTCGGTAGCTCAGGCGGCATGGAGTTGGCCTTAGGATGTGGAAACCTTGGGTATGAATCCTGTGAAAAATGTGACTCACAATGAAGACTCGAGATTGAAAAACAAGCTAAAACGGCATGCTTGTGATTTCGTTTTTATGTCACATTCACTATGCATATTCTATCAGGTTGGTTTAGGTGTTGTGCAGATGGCACGTTACTTTAACGTCAAATAAATTACATTTTCTATCTATTAGTGTTTTATTAATGTCTACACCTACCCCAACCCTAAACCTTCCCCTTACAATAATGCAAAAATAGTAATTATTATACAGTACATCTGTATACCAACTAGCCTTTACCATATAATGTACCATATGTAGGTTTATCCGTTCCTGAGAGAAAAAAAAAAAAAAAAAAGCACCACTCAGTGGACATTTGTGTAGGAAACTGCAGTGATATGTACTTATTGGTATGTATTTCACATCTCGCGAAAAAGTTCCCCCAGGTACGTTTTTGTCATGAGACCAGGTTGCAAATGTGTCAATGTAAATTTTATAAATTGGAAATAGGAAAAATGTTGGGTAGCAAGGAGATAGGTAAAATTATCCATGTGTCATCAGCGGTTCAATCGTAATTTTACGAAGCTACGATCTCCTTGCTACGTTCCAGGACGTTCCAGGACGTTGATCGTGTTAATTACATTGCTGTCTATGGGAGGATCAGAGAGCTGTCAGAATGCATCAAAAATATCTTAATTTGTGTTCCGAAGACGGACAAAGCTTTTACGGGTTTGGAATGACATAGAGGTAAGTAATTAATGACAAAATTGTAATTTTGGGGTGGAGTAACCCTTTAACATACTGTGAGATTTGAAAACTGATACTTTCGAAGGTTAGAATCACAAATGCAGCTTCATATGAATGGGTTTTCTTATTCAGTAGGTTTGCGTAATCTTTTAGCGACACTCCACGGATATTATTCTGAGCCACCACAATAAGTGCATGAAGCAATGTAATAAAAACACAGCAATACGTGCCTGTATCAACATAATAAAAACATGCCAGAGTGACGTATTGGACCTGTGTTTTAATGCCACTTACTGGACATTTCACTTTGAAACTGTCGTTAAACTACCATATATTTTCAATGAGCCTGGGTTGGTCATTTCACGCAACACAACACTGCTGTTATTATCACTCCAGCAGGATGGTGCTTAACTTTAAAATGTAACTATAGGTGGTAATAAGATGCTTGCACAAATGACCTATCAGGTCATTCTTGCTTCTTCTGAAACTCTCCTAACTGTGAATTCTTATAGTTTCCCACACTTTCACAAAAAACTGTCAATACTAATTAAGAAATATACCAGTGAGTCTCAAAGACAATTAGCAGAGAGTAATTAAGGGTTGCTAGAAGTGTTTTTTTTTTTTTTTTACTTCTTAATCATCCTGCCAACTCTACAGATCACATTAAATCTCCCTCACCCAGCTTCATTTATATAACTATTAAAGTATGCAGCAAATCTGTGCTCTTAACTTTATATAACATTAATATGCTGCATCAGGATGTGAAAGGAATAGCTTCTTAATATAAGAACTGCACAGAATTGCACTTCAATTATGTTTTTACTTATATAAAATATATAAACTATTTAATATATAAATTTAGTTCGTTCATAGCTGACTATTCATTCTGTGTCTCATTGTTACTGTTCTCAAATATTTCGCTATGCAAAGTCACCTAAGCGCACCCAACTGGGCAAGAACCTGGCCAACAGCTGGCAAACACCCCACATGCAGCTCAGCAAATCAAATTTAAATTATCTGAAAAATAATTTGATCTTTCAGCAGAACTCTGAATCAGGCTGGATCCAGAGTAATGCAATCTGGCGAATCAATAAGTGCTTGTGAAGTATTTATGATACCAAAAATGCTGTAGTTGATAGCGGTTTCAGAGAATGTATTTCAGGTATGTAACAGCAGTATCATGCATTGCAGCAAACAGTAATGCAAATCCAGAAAACATTGCCTGATTATTAGTAAATCAGAAAATACCATCTTCCTGTTCTTCCTAGACCAGGGATATAATGTTATTTCATTATTGTACTAAAGTATTTTTTTTAGGGAATCTGTACTTTTTGTCCTGCCCTATTGCATTTTTCTTTTGTTTTATTTCCCTCTTTAACCTTTGAATGCCCATCTGATCACTGCAAAGTGAGATAAATTATGCAATTTATTTCACTTTGCATTGAGATGATTTAGTACTGTATGATGAAATGTTTTTATTTTTTTCCTAGTATTTTCATTTATTTATTTATTTATTTATTTATTTATTTATTTATGAGGTACAATTTAAAATTGTACTTTTTACTTTCACTCAAGTATGTTTTTGGCGAGATACTTTTAATTTACTTTTAATTTGGTAAATTTTTCACTCAGTATCTGTAATTTCACATTATCAATAACTATGTTTTTTTTTTGTTTTGTTTTTTTTTTTGAATGTCTATGGGATTTTTTTAAGCCAGTTGTGTCACTGTACATACAAATACCAGAGAAGTAATAGCACACTGTTTCTCAACAACAAATCGCATGAGCTGCTTTTTCATGTCTGCCGCAAGATGACTTTTTTATACATTTGTATAATACATAGATTGTTCAGTTACCTAACCCTATTAGCAACCCAAATATGATGCTTGCCGTAGATGCTTTTCTTAACAGCACAAACTTCACTTTCTTTAACAATACTTTGCAACTGTGTTTCCGCTCAGTTGCCTAACTCAGGGTTCCAACAACAACTTTTGCTTTTCATTTTTTAAATATGTGGATTATGGAAATTCCGGTAATGACACACAGTAAGCTTCATGACAATTGTGCTTTCCTCTCAAGGTAATGAATAAGGATCTATCTTGTTTATTAGATTTTTCTGCCTACAGGGTTGGAATGCCCTTCCTAGGGTTGGAATGTGTTGAATGAAGACACATAATGAGCAGGCGTTGCTGATAGCAGGCAATGCGCCTGGGGTTCAGAGTTCTGTCTAAGCATACAAGAGCTTATCTCTGAATATTTCAGAGAGCTTTAACGCTGTTTGGGACAGCACAGCGGATTCAAATCACACAGACGTCTTTATTTTCCTTTTTTTAAAGCATACATTCTCTTTGCACAAGCAATGCCACTCAGTTGCTTAGAAACAAGACGTGACTCAACATTATTCATTACAATTACAAATTGCTTTACTCAAATAATTATGTGTGTGTGTGTGTTTGCACAATTATTGGGTACAATTTTAAGAAGTAAGTGAAGTATGATTCCACTTTTAAAGAAACAGGAAATGCTGTATTCCTGTATAAAAATATAAACCAATTAATAGTTTTGAATTGAATTTGACCTGCTGCCACTCAGCAGGGTGAAACAAGGCACAAATTTATTTTTGGGATTTAGATTTGCTCCACACAAATTATGGTAATAGTGTTGCATTTACTGTAGTTTGGCCTCGTGAGTTTGATGTTTTCTAAAGATTTTTGAAGGTTTTGAAGGTTACCTCTTTTCACTGACCATTTGTTGAAATGTGAAAAAAATGTGAAAGACTTCCAGGCGTTTTTTTTTTTTTTTAAGCTTATTCATGGAAAGTGCCTTCTAGATACCTTTAACCTTTAGTATTGCTGTGTACGTAGCAGGTCCAGACGGTGCTTTTTGAGGTAGCACAGATGTCAGTTGTTATGGGAAATTACAGTATGCACTAAAATCTATTGTGTGTGTGTGTGTCTTTAGTGTTACCTCCTAAAAGCTTCTTTTCAAACTACTACTGAACAATGAAATTACTAAACCAAAAAAAAAAAAAAGTTGCTCAAACTCAGAAATGCATTTTATGATG
>JAHKKF010520045.1:0-11085 GCA_019740295.1 Labeo calbasu | reverse complement strand
TTTTATGGTTTTAGTAAATGATAAAAACCCTGTTCTGAAGTCATTCAGTACATCTATGTGACAAATAAACCCAAAACTAAATAATTCATAAAAACTCATCATTTATTTATTTTATTATTTTATTTCATTATTATTATTTTTTATTTTAACACATTATTTATTTCATTATTCATTTTTTTTCAACACATTTTCTAAAGTTTTAGTAACTAATAAAAACCCTGTTCTGTACGTTTAAGTAGGTCTGTGTGACAAATAAACCCAAAATTAAATCATTCATAAAAATTCAAAATTGAAACCCACTGACTTTTCCCTTTCTTTTTTTTTTTTTATTCCTTTTGTGTTCCACAGATGAAAAAGAGTCAAACAAATTTATGAGGATGAGTAAATGATGACCGAACAGTCATTTTTCTTTTCATTTCTCTTTAAGACGATCAAAGACAAAACCCTGCTTGATTCAAGCACAAAGTCTGAACCCTTTCAAATTCATTTGAATGTACAAATCAAATAATTTGCCTATTACACGAGCGTTTATATCTGCATTTCCCAAACTGAGGTCATGGAAACATGCGATCAGCTTCAGATGCATTCGGAGCTGCATTCCACGTGTTGCACAAAGCAGGAATGCTCTTTTGGGAAGGAATGCATCAAGCAGGAATAATTGCCCTCATCCCTCTCTGGGCACTCAGTTAAAAGAGATTCAGATGGTTTGTAATCTCTCCTCACCACCCCTCCTCCTATGAAGGAAAGCGCGAGAGGGGGCAGGGTGTGTTTGACTTGGGAGAGCCGATGGGTCAGTGGAGGGTGGGCTCATCGACACACCCGCAAACACACTAACTACATTAACCTCCCGCAATCAAATTAAAATGGGTCGATCACAATGTATCCAAAAATGTAGGGACGCTAATCACAGATTGAACTCTACTGGGCCATTCATGCTCCCAAAGGTCAGCATTACGGGAAAACTCTGTTCATTGGCTGTGGCTCATCTTTCAGACTGGTCACATGGGTTGGCCTAACTTTTCACGTCACATGATCAGACGTTATTACTGCGGCCGATCAGACTGTCTAGACTCATATCACTCGTAAAGCATGACGTCTTTTAATTTGATCTGAAGTTAGATTGTAGAACCAGCCACGCTCTTCTGAAACTGGGTAGATTTCACTATTTGCACTCAATTAATCAAAAATAAATATCAAAAATGACTTTAAATAGCTTTGGATATAGATTGTATTTGCCTTAAACAAATTTGTTACTAGTGTTGTTACAGTTCTGAATTAAATGTTAAATATATATATTTTAAATATTAATATTTTATTAACAAATATTTTTATTTACATCTATTAAGATGTTTTATTATATTTTATTGTATTTTTATTTTGTATTTTATATTATATACTTTTTATTATATTTATATTATTATTATTTTTAGCAATATAACAATTTCATAATATTATTATTATGCATGGACACTGTAGATATTTCTTACTAGGGATATTATCGTTTTGAAATTTTAAATATGGCAATTATTATAGGTTATAAACAATTAAACATTATTATTAAAAATAACTTTTTTTAAAAAAATATTTATTTTATTAAATGTAATTAAATATAACAATTTTCAACAATGTAACAATTTCTTATTAGGGTTATTATATTTTGGGATTTTTAAATACGAGGTAATTGACACTGCTTATAATTTTTAAATAATTATAATCATTAATTTTCTATTTTTCTAGTTCTAATAGAAATAGTTTTCTAATTTTCTAAAAATAAATAAAATCAATATTTAACAAATTTTCAATAATTTTACTTTAATTGTAGTATTTTAAGGCTGCCAAAGTTACATGGATAGTTCACTCAAAAATGTAAATTATGTCATCATTTATTTTTTATTGTATAATATATATTTATTTTATTAAATATTTTATGTTTTTTTTGTTTTCTTTTGTTTTAGGAAAATTCTATTATACATATTTTTATTTTTACATTTATATATATATATATATATATATTTAAAAATGTTACATTTGAAATAAGTATTTTTTCTACTTTTCTAAAAAATAAATAAAATCAATATTTAACAAATTTTCANCTTTAATTGTAGTATTTTAAGGCTGCCAAAGTTACATGGATAGTTCACTCAAAAATGTAAATTATGTCATCATTTATTTTTTATTGTATAATATATATATATTTTTTTAAATATTTTATGTTTTTTTTTGTTTTCTTTTGTTTTAGGAAAATTCTATTATACATATTTTTATTTTTACATTTATATATATATATATATATTTAAAAATGTTACATTTGAAATAAGTATTTTTTCTACTTTTCTAAAAAATAAATAAAATCAATATTTAACAAATTTTCAATACTTTTACTTTAGTTGTAGTATTTTAAGGCTGCCAAAGTTAAATGGATAGTTCACTCAAAAACTAAACTTTTGTCATAATTTATTTAACATATTTTTTATATATTTTATAATGTAATTATAACATAACAATTTTCAAATTCTATCATACTTTATTTTTAGAATATATATTTATTTTATTTTTACATTTTTATATGATTTTTTTTTTTTAATGTTACATTTAAAATAATGGATTTTTTTCTAACCTTCTCAAAATAAATAAAATTACAATGAAACAATTTTTCAATTATTTTAATTTAGTTGTAGTATTTTACGGCTGCCAAAGTTAAATGGATAGTTTATTCAAAAATGTAATTTCTGTCATCATTTATTTTTATTATTAGCAGTTTAACACCTTTGTTGTAAACCTGTATGACTTTCTTCTGCGAAACACTCCAAAAATATTTTCAGAAATACTACATAGATTTTTTTTTTGCCTTTGCTCGATAGAAAACATATTTCCATACAAGTTTGATGATGAGCGAATGATTGTTGGATGAACTATTTAACTTGTTTATCTAATTTGCTTACCCATTCCGAGCTACAAAATTGTCTAGTTATCTTCAAGTATGTGAGTGAAGTACAGGATAATGGCTTGAGTGGTGATATTTAGCTGTTTGTCTAGTTGTTTACCAGTTGTTTATATCTGGACTGTGTCCACTTGTAGCTGTGTGCCTCTATATTTGGCCTCCTGATGCTTTGATAAGGCAGCGTTTCTCTGTAACCGTTTGGCATCTCGTCACCTCCCTCACACACACACACACACACACAGGATTGCTGTTGATGGTGGGAGGTCTGGCGACCCGCCCTGGTGAACGCTGGAAGAGGAAGATGCTCTTTTTAAAGGACAGACCCCCTGCGATCGGCTTCGTCTGACTCCAGACAACAACCTCAGGATGAATACAATCTCCATAGAACTCATAATTCACAAACAAATTACAATCCTATCATTATTTACTCATCCTCATGTCATTCCAAACCTGTACGACTTGCTTTCTTCTGTAAAACACAACAGATGATACATGTTGCATGCTTAATATATGATTTTTTTAGTAAATCTGAACTAATGTTGTCATTACCTGTAATAAAATACTGATTTCACCTAATCTTTTAAATATTTTGAATGATATTCCTACTAAACTGACTAAAGTTTGGGTAGATATTAGTTTATATTATGATGATAATGGCAAAATGGTGTTGACCAAGCTGTATTATGCGACTAAATATGTCATTTTTCTCATTAGGATTGTAGCATATATGCATGAGGTGTAGCATGTGCTCTTCTACTGAGCCCCATGCAGCTCCATGTGTCAGTGCTGTGGATTCAACTTCTCTTGCTTTGTCACAGCTCTACTAGTGGTTGCTTTGTGCAACTGCAGGCTGTGAGTCACTTTCCTTTCTGGGTGTACAACAATACAACACAAACTACATGATGTAGTGGTTACTTTATAGAAAATTGGCTCACGTTGGATCCATGGCCTTGTGGGCAGCAGTCAGGGTCCACTCTCTCCTGTCCAATTGCTTTCTTCTTCACTATCCTATTAAAAATGATTACAAAAAAGAAATAATTAAATAAAATAACACATTATTTATTAAAATAAAATTGGTTCATTACTTGGTAAGTGATTAAATATTTTTTTTAACATTTTATATTAAAACATGCATGACAGCAGACCAAAAAAGTAATTGCAAATACATATTCAAGAATTTAAAAAATCCTTGAAAATATGCATTTATGCTTTTAAGTATAAATATACTTCATATTTAAGATATTATAGTATTTTATACTTTTAAGGATGTAATTAAGAATATAAATATATTTATTTATTGCATTTTTACACAAATTTATTTTGGGGGGAAAATCCTAAAGCAATAAAAGAAATAAAATTTTAATCAAACAGATTTTCACCTGGTGGCCATTAACAAAAAAACAAAACAAAACAAAAATAAACAATAGAAAATAATACATTACAGACAGGCTACAAGTATATTTACATACTTTACACATATTTAATTCTATAAATATATTTATTTATTGCATTAACTTTAAAAAAAAATCTAAAGAGATGCAAAGATTATTTAACAAGATTTTAACAGTGGTCATTACAAAAAACATAAATATATAGACTTCAAGCGAATAAATCAGTTTATTTGCAAAAACAGATAACTCAGCTTTTTTACATTTTCAAAAATCATGTTTTTTTATGTTATCATGTTTTATTGTGTTAGTTAGCTGTATTTTTTTGTTATTTTACTTTATATCAAAACAACACAACTGCAGTTTGATGGAGATTAATTGGAATGCACAATGAAAAAACATTGTACTAAAATCATTAAAAACGTATCAGAGTTATGTTTTTGCAAATGAACTCCTCACATTTAAGGATATATTTAAGAACATAAATATATTTAATTATTGCATTCTTATATAAAAAATCTTTTAAAAATATTCCAAAGAGATTTGGAGATTAGCAATTAAATCTGATCAAAAAGATTTTCACAGTGGTTATTACAAAAAAAATCATAACAAATGTAACTTTAAGCATGTACAACATTCTTCATAGGATACAAACTATATCTAATTATATCTATTATATTTATAATTTATTACATCTTAAAGGATGGACAATAAAATGGGGATATTTATTGAATTATTTATTTATTTACTTTTATTTTATTTCGCTACCAACCACATTCAGTGTTCTAAAACTAATCAGAACACCATAGCAACACCATGACAACCATTCAGACAAAAGGTTCCAAATTTAATTTGAAGAAATTCTAATTTTTGAATGATGTCAGGAATTCCATAAGTATTCCTTCAAAATTTACTTGAAAAACCACAACAAGATGAAGCAGAAAGCTCTTATTTTGCAACTTTTGCAGATGATTATAAGCTATAATATTTTACCTCCAAGGTTTAATGCGTGAAATTTGAATTTTTATCCCCTCAAAGCAAAACGTCCCTAACTTCCTGATTGCCGGTAACGCTTTTGACTCAGCAGTGAATGGTGTCAAGTATGATTGTGATACCTCCACAGAATCTCCCGGCCATATGACTGAACTCACACCCCCGCTGAGGAGATAATTAAACAATTTCAAGGACAATAGACAAGCTCTGCCTCCCCCGACCGCCTAACGCTGCCTTCCTGCGCAGTTGTTCTGGATTAGAGCCCCTCCAAAAACCTCTGAAAGATCAAGACCAACAAATCTGTTGTGATTTCCTCAAGTTAGTGAAGTCTGACTTCTCAAAATACGGGTAGACGAGTTTAATATACATGAAAACCTCTTCACTGCCGTTGATTTGGGACTCTAATTAGGAAATTAGCTTGTTAACCTTTTCTTTTGGAGTGTCCTGAGAGGTGAAGAGCGGTTAGGGAGCTTCATGGCTGAGCTCACTGTAATGTAGCACTTGAATTCGTCCGTCATTCAAGCGTTGGGAAACAGTGCTTCTCTTGATATAGCTGACTGCACATACGAGCCGTGTATAATTACTGACCGCTCCTGTGTGAACTTGTGCACAACTTGTGTCCCACCGCAGAGAAAGCGAGATGGAAATAACTAATGCTTCCCTTCACAAACTGTGCAATTAACACCTTGTTAAAGGTTCGTAAGGCCTTACATATGGAAACTATTATACAGGCTGAAGTTTCAGTAGTCTAAGTCATTAAATTTTCTATTTCAGGGGACACTTTGACTATATATTTGTCCTTTGTATTTAATTTTTTAAATAATATTATATATCAAGAGTATAGAATTACCAATACCAATATCCAGCGACTATTAAATTGTCCCTAGCAATAAGTTTGATCAAGAAATTAAATGCAAGTATACATAACCAATGCTTTTGTAATTTCGGCCGCATCCGAAATAGGTCATACCATTGATATTACTTGAGAAGTAACGTAAAAACCAAGGATCAATAATTAACATTTATTTCAATATATGCTGATAAATTTCACTTCACTTAACATTCACTTCAATGTTATGAGATGACTGGGTGTTTTCAACTGATTTCCTATTTAACTGTCATCAACTGAATTCCAGTGGTCAAACTTTTTAAAATATAGTGAATTAAGCTACAAACTCGATCATAATGCACAATGTTTCCATCTAACGTGTATTTTGAGGTGCAGGTCGTAATATAAATGGAGTGTTTCGCTAGTTAGCTGTAAAAGCCGGTTACCTCACCTGAATATGTTCATAGATTTGTGTTGGATGTTACGACGTGGAAAGCAGTTTTATTCTGAATGGAAATATAGATATTTTATTTGTAAACTTAAAGTATTTTTCGCTTATTTCAGTTAATATCGTTAAACTAGCGAGCTAAGCCAGTAGAACTGCTGACAGCGTCGTGTAAACATTGTTGAAGGCGTAAGAAGCAGAGGAACAGACCAACCGATTCAATTGAGTGAGTCAATTACGCTGGAACCGCTCCGACTGATTCAAACTCAAATCGATTCACTAGCGAAAACCGGGTCAAAAGCCATTCGTTTTTTATTTCGGCATCTTTTGGAATATTTTTAAAAAGTAGGTAGTGATGGATGAAACTTGGAAGCTTATCAAAACTCCGAAACATTTAAACCATTCGAGGGGCTCCAATCGGACCGCATTTCGCGAATCATTTGATTCAGATCGGGACTTCGTTTATTTAATTCGCGCTTCGAAGTCCCGATCTGGAGCGCGGATCGCGAATCATTTGATTTAGATCGGGATTTCGGAGCCATATAGCAAATCATTTGATTATGATCTTTGGATTCATATAGCAACTTCGGATCAAGCGGGTTTGCGAATCATTTCGCGAATTTAAAGATCCGTGATTCACGCTTCGAAGCTCCGATCTGAAAAGACGGTTCGCGAATCATTATTCAGATCGGGACTTTGGAGGGCATATCACAAATCTTTTTTTTTTTTTTTCTTTTTAATTAAACAGTACAAAACATCAAACCATTAAGGCTGTACAGTTATAAAAACTATACAAAGAGGACACATAGGATGGATATATATATACAGTTTTGACTGGTTTACAGCTTTGGATTGTTTCCATATACTTTATATATATATGACCCTGGACCACAAAACCAGTCATAAGGGTCAATTTTTTGAAATTGGGATTCATATGTCATCTGAATAAAGCTAAATAAATAAGCTTTCCATTGATGTATCGTTTTTGTTATGGTTTCAATAGGATAATATGGTTTCGATAGGACAATATTTGGCCGAGATACAACTATTTACAAACCTGGAATCTGAGGGTGCACAAAAAAATCGAAATATTGAGAAAATCGCCTTTAAAGTTGTCCAAATGAAGTTCTTAGCAATGCATATTACTAATCAAAAATAAAGTTTTGGTATATTTATGGTAGGAAATATCCAAATGATTTTTGCTATACAAAGAAAAATAACAATTTTGACCCATATAATGTATTGTTGGCTATTGCTGCAAATATACCCGTGCTACTTATGACTGGTTTTGTGGTCCAGTGTCACAATAGAATAATACATTAAGATGACTGAAGTTATTTGTAGTCATCAGAAGGGATCTGTAATTTAAAACTCCTCCAAAAAGAGGCCCACTTTGAAAAGATAAACTCTGATGACAAATCTTCCATCAACTTCCGCCTTGCCCTTTTAACTTAAGCTGTGCTTCACAATGCCTAGAGGTTTCATATCCTGACTCACAGCAACTCAGGCATAAAATTGATGTTACCTATTCAGATGGTGACCCTTTGACTGGCCGTTCAGACTGGGTTTATAGTGCTCATTACATCCTGACTAACAGTCCAGGCATGAGAGAGTCAGTGGAAAGAACAGAAGCTGTGAAGTCTGAATGTTAAACGGTGACATTAGAACAAACCTGTAGGCCATGATTACAAACTGCACACGCTCATTCCCCCAAGTGGGAGGCTTGAATCCCAGACTCGCTAATTGGCTTTACTCACAGAGGAAGCATGTTCGGATGTGTCGGCTGAGGTCCCTGAGTGAGATTTACAGAGTGAAAGACAGATAAAAGTACACAAGGACTGCAGTGGATTTATCTTTAAATTGAGACACTGGAAACTGGAACATTCCTGGTGTTGACCTAATGCCAAAAAAAAAAAAGATATGACTTTTTTGATGCCAAAAAACAAATGCAATACCGTAAAAATGACAATTTTGCATGACTTAATTTGTAAAAATAATTTTAGAGATTTAGAGCCATTCCTCCACTCATCAGTGTCACACGACCCTTCAGAAATCATTCTAATGTGCTGATTTGCTCCTCAAGATACATTAATATGTTTTGTAGATCTAATATTTTTAGATGAACAGAAGGTGTGGAGCTCTGATTTGAAGTTATAAATGTCTTTACTGTCATTTGTGATCTATTTAGCACATAAAAGCATTAATTTCTTACTTATCCAAGACTTATGAATGGCAGTGTGTCAAAGTTTTTTTCACAAAAACATGAATATATAAAACATGATATATATAAAACACATATAATATAACAAAATAATAATAATAATAGGAAAAAAATTGCATTTCAAAAATAAAAAAAACATTTTTAAAATATATTGCAATACCAAACAGTTATTTTAAATCGTTGTAGTCTATCTATCTATCTGTCTATCTATCTATTCTTGCAACTGCATGTTTATATCTCACAATTCTGAGAAAAAGACAGAATTGCGAGATATAAACTGGCAATCGCCAGAAAAAAGTCAGAATTGCAAGATATAAACTTGCAATTGTGAGAAAAAAAAGTCACAACAGCGAGAAAAAATTCAGAATCGCAAGATACAAAATCACATTTGCGAGAAAAAAAATCAGAATTGCAAGATATAAACTTGTATTTGTGAGAAAAAAAAGTCACAATTGCGAAATATATAAAAAAAAGTCAGAATTGTGAGAAAAAATCAGAATTGTGAGATACAAAATTGCAATTGCGAGGAAAAAAGTCAGAATTGCAAAATGAAAAATCTCAACTGAGAAATACAATCTCTTAGTTGTGAAACTCGCATTTGGGAAAAAAAGTCATAATTACAAAATATATGCTCGCAGTTGCAAGAAACAAGTCAGAATTGCGAGAAAAAAATCTGAATTGTAAGACACAAACTCGTAACTGCAGAAAAAAAAATCTAATTACAAAATATAAACTCACAATTGCAAGAAAAATGTCACAATTGCGAGAAAAACACTCACAATTGCAAAACTCAAGATACTTACAATTTGTGAGAAAAAAAATTAATAATTGCAAAATATGCATTTGCAATTGCAAGAAAAATGTCAGAACTGTGAGACACAAACTCACAATTGTGAGATACTGTATAAAAGAGAAAAAAACTCAAATTTGTTTATAACGCGCAAATTTGAGAAAAAAGTCAGAACAGCAAGATGTAGACTTGCTATTGTGAGAATAAAGGTCAGAATTGTGAGATAAAATGTTGCAGTTCCTGTTTTTATGTTTTTATTCAGTGGTGGAAACAGCCTATATTTGACTGTTATAATTAATGGCAAAAAGAAAAAAAGAAAGAAAAAACAACAACTACTAATCTTTTAGCCCAATAACTATCTGATATCTCATTAAGTATCAGGCCGGTTTCATTATTCCTGAGCAATAAAATGGTCAAACATTAATTTGAGAAACTTCTAAGCAAAATATTCCCAGACAACAGTTTCCTGACTATTACCACCTACATAGATCCTGAACGCAGAAGATTAATCTGTGCAGGAATCCTGTTGGTGAGGTGTTGACACCCAGTGTCTCATTTGAGCTTTTAGGGCAGCGCTGTTATCTCTCCGGCCAGGGTGCACTTATCACACAAAAGGGAACTGTATGTAACCAAACACAATAGGAGTGATTGAATGCATTCCTACATTGGTGTTGGGTTACGCCGGGGCCTTTTTAATAGATGATATCTGGCCCTGGGCTTGTGTGTCTTGTGTGTCTTGCATATGCATCTTATCCATTACTAAGAATTGGTGTGGTATTTACATAAGAGCATTTGAGGGATTCTTTTCACGCCGGGGAAAGAAGGAAGCCTATGAATGTTTTAGACAGGTGGAAACGATCAAGAGAAGCTCAAATGTCTTTCGACAGGTTGTGTGTTCGCAAAGCAACTGCATAATTCACAAACACCAGAAAAAGAGTGATGAGGAATGGGTGTCAAAACACGGCCGTTCTCCCAGGCAAAAGCATGAGGTGCTGGTTAAACTGTATTTTAAATAAAAAAAGAAAAATGACAAAATAAAAACACAAAAATAACTGAATGAGGTGCTATTTATACTGTATTGTTTCTATGCATGGTAGACACTGTCAGGTCAAAATAAAATAAAATAAAAATTTTTTTTCTTCAAATTGCAGTCAAAATAATAATAATAATAAAATAAAATATAAATAATAATAATAATAATAATAATACTTAAAAACAACAGAAAAACAATGGCTTTTATTTTATTTAAGAAGTTTACATTCATGCTAGAGAATGTCAGGTCAAAATAAAATAAAATAAAATAAAATAAAATAACAAAAAGGCACATGCTCAGAAAAACAACAGAAAAATAACTGAATGTGTTATTTATAATTTATTTACGAAATTTGCATGCATGCTAGACACAGTCAGGTCAAAATAATAAGAAAGTGCTTTTATTTTACTTAAGAAGTTTGCATGCATGCTAGAGAATGTCAGGT
>JAHKKF010520044.1:0-15970 GCA_019740295.1 Labeo calbasu | reverse complement strand
TCATTCAGGGTCGTACGTCAGCCCAACTGCAGTGTTATTATTTTTAAGGCAGTCAAGGCTCATACGATTTGACCTGAAATGTTACAGACAAAATAGAAAGATATAAATAAATAAATAAATAAATAAATAAATAAATAAATGCATACATACATACATACATAAACAAACTTGCCACATTTAAGTATGTCATTGTTTATATTTGAAGACATTCGAAAACATTCTCCAAGGTCACCAGCAATGAGTTTCAATGATATCCTAAAGAGGCTTCTTTACACTGCAATTAACAGTGCAGTAAACAGCTTGTTCATGGACTCCATTTCGCTGTGCCGCCAAGTGTTACTAGAGTAGCTATTTAGCCTCCGTTCAACACTGCTCACAGCATTTTTGACCTTGGCTAAGTGCTTCATAGCTCTGAATGATTTATTAAAAATAACTGCATCTGCCTGAAGACTCAGTGAGATATGCTGAAAGAGGATGACTGTAGTGCTGAAGAATAAAAACCTCTGCAGCTAACTAAGAATCACGTACAAACAGATTTCAACAAAAGAGCATTTGAGCTTTTTCCTCTTTTAATATGGTCACATGTTGGAAATATTTTTCCACACCTTCGTCATGTTTTTTTTGGATGTTTCAAACACATCTGTAATACGTTATGCTAGTTAAATTGAACTAACAATTAACAATACTAACAATACATCTACAGCATCTATTAATGGTAAAGCTCTTTCTAACATCTACAAATATGCTTTAAATAAATAAATTAATAAATAAAATAATACATACACACACACACACACACACACACATGTATATATATATATATATATATATATATATATAAAGACCAGTGTTTGTGCTTTTTTTATGCATTTATCAATATTCACTCAATTTCAAATGCCTCTTGCATCTGTGTTTCCACATAAATAATCACACCTCTGAAGTCACTGATTGTGCAGTCAACACACTGATTGAGTCTGTTTGACATAATTAAAGTGACTGTCTAAAATTGGCTGCACAATCTAATATATTGAATTATATTGGATTTTACAGCATTCTCTACCCTTTTTTGCCACTTTATTGGATAGACAGTGAAGATGAGACATTAAATTATTAGATGGTGGTAGAGATATGGGAACAGATCCAGGGCAACTAATAGGTCAGACTCAAACCTGCATCACTTGCATGAGCAGAAAATTGCTGGTCTCAGTTAAAGAAGTACTGTAGCCATTCATATGAGCAGGAGTGCTGCTGTTCTGAATATCACTGTTCCTGTGATCTGGCAGCAGGTAATCATAGCCACACCAATATTTAGGACAACAGGACAAGTATTGTACTGTTTTGGTAGCACAGTTCTAAAGACAAGTTACAAATTACAAATTACTACTAACTTACATTTTACACAACATTTAGGTCTCCCTGTAACAATTGGTCTCTATTTCCATTGCATTAATACATCGCTTACTGTATCTGGGTGAGCAGTTACACATCTGTTTCAAGAGGAAGGTTTTTTTTTTTTTTTTTTTTTGTACTTAAGAGGCAGGTAGTACATCAGAGATGAGGTCGATAAGCCAATTAGTATCCCAGAGGGAGTTGAAGATCATGTTGTCCCCGTTTGTGAGTAGGTGAGTGATTGTGCCTTTGCCTGAAGCTGACCATTCCTGTTCTCCTGGGACATGTAGTGTTGGCTGGTAGCCTAAGGCCGCGTTCAATACTGTGGCCTGCTTATGCCAGTAAACGAGAACAGTAAAAGCTTCTTCCATGTTTTACACATGGTATTAGCGCAGAGTAAGGCGAGTTAATTCAATTCCTTTCTGATTTATTTGTATAGCACTTTTAGCAATTGGAATTGTCACAAAGCAGATTACTAAAACTGTGGTCTAGAGCCAGACAGAACAAGTCCAAGGTGACAGCACAAGGTAAAAGAGTTCAACCAAAAACTGGTAGAAACTAGGGCTTAACATAGGCTCAACAAAAACAAAGATAATGTATGGGTTGTATAGTTTACTTATGGTGAGGCACAGCAACACTATAGTTTCTTCATAAATATAAATGTATATATAATATATGTATATATATATATATATATATATATATATATTTTTTTTTTTTTTTTTTTTTTCTGGCAGGTGGGTTGCAGCCATCAACAATCAAATGATCTTGTTGACCACTAAACTATTATTTTATTTTATTCTTTTATTACAAAAGCTGCCACGTCCTAAAACAGACACTTAGATTACATCATATTACTGTTTAAATTTATTGTAATTGTTGAAGGCACTTTTATTCTGAAAGTTTTATTACAAGTAATGTCCATGCATTTGTTATTTGCAAATGTGTATTAAGCAGAGTAATGTCTGTAATACATAGTAATATCAATAATATTAATATTATATACTAATAATGCATACATAGTTCTGGGTAACAAGTTGTTATATGTAATCTGCATAATCAGATTCCACAAAAAGAAATACATGAAATCACCTCTAAAACTCTAAAATTCTCTAAAATTATTATAATCAGATTACAGTTTTTATTTGCTTAAATGATTACATAATATTTACAAAATGCCATAAAATTATTCTTCATTTATTGATTCTACCTAATTCTACTTAATTTAAACTATATACATGCATTTTCCTTTCTAGATCATTTCTAGAATAACAGCCTTTAGTTTTGTGGAATTGCCAGCCAGTTTGTCAAATCAATGTGAAAAATTACCATATAGTCAGAGGGTAATCTAAAAGTAATTAAACAGTGGTCAAATTACATTACTTAAAATGTGGATAGGTTTATTACCTAAAAGCAACAGAAAACATTACTATCTATGATTTCCATCATGCAGTTTGTATTCAAGGAATAGAATTAATCAAGAAGTAATCTACCCAGCACTGTTTATACATAAAACTGTTGTATATCATGTAAATTATCCAGTAAAATATACAGGCTAATGTATGGTTTAGTTCGGTAGTTAATGATCTGGGCTGGTAACTGGAAAGTTGCAAGTTTGAGCTTTGCATTAGATCAAGATTGAACATGACACTTAACCCCAGTTTGAAACAAAAGGAGTGTCATGCACACATAGTGATATGTCATGTGTTATGTCATATTATGGCGAGTGTCCTCTTAAGGATTGTAGTATCAGTAAATAGTACCAGTAAATTTTGACCTTCTGGGGACATTTTTGGTAGTTTTAGGGGTAGAGTAAGGGCATACTAATTAAAATACAGTTTGTATAGTATAAAAATCATTATGTTTATGGAATGTATTTAAAAAAACATCAAAACCCAAGGTGTGCATGTGTGTACCGTGTACTGGGAGCTGCAGAAGCAAATTCCCTATTGCCCTGGACTTATAGTGCTAAAAAAAAAAAATGCCATTAGGCAGTTCCCCTTTTTTCAAAAGCCTTTTTGTTATAAACGTTTCTGATTAGAGGGCTGAAAAAAAAAGAGTGAAAGAGTGGAACACTGAATGATTATAATTTACAATTGCATATGCAATCCGCTAAGGAGCTAGTACCTCTCGCCAAGTGGTAAGTGACGGCACGAGGGAACTGGGAAAGTGGTGACTGACCACAAAGACAATTGACTTCTGGCTGCTTGCCAGGGAGTAAATGCTATGATGCATTGAAAGCACTAGGGGGCAGCCACATGCGATACCTCCCCCTACTGAGTTGAACTGCTTTAAAGTCTTTAATCCACTAAGAGGCATCTGCTTCTGACTAGTTGGCTGGCCTCTTGCCAAATGGGTGGTGTCTACTGCTGGGCAAATGTCACCAAAGTGTCGGGTCATTGCTGGTGACAGTAGGTGGCTTCGACCATTCGCTAAAGCTGACAGCCAGCAAATTCTTCTCGTTATTTTTGTTTTATTTTTGGACGTTTGCCATTTCATTGGATAGAGACAATGAAGACGCTCTTCCTTTTGCCACTGTTATTGGATAGAAACAATGACAACACCCTTCTCTTCACTGTTGGAAATGCTCCAATGTTAATGTGTTTTAAGTGACTGTTAAAAACTTATTTTTAAAGATGGCTGACAAAGCTTGACTTGGCTTATGCTTTTTAATTGGTTGTTGAGTTAGTTAATGAATTGGCTGATTATTATATTGTATTTGTATTATATGTGTATTCTTGTAATGCTTTGTAAATGTGCCAAAAAAACCCATTACAAATACAGGCTTGGTTTCACAGACAGGGTTTAGATTAATCCAGGTTCAGGTCATAGTTCAATTAGGACATTTAAGTAGCTTTTCTTAACATGCCTTACATGAAAACACTACTGGTGTGCACCTTGATACATATTTTAAGATCAGGCAGTGCAAGTTTCTTTCAGTTAAAACAGCCCAGACATGCACTTTAGTTTGGGAATAGGCTTTAGCCTTGTCTATGAAACCGGTGGGAAGATGTATTAATATTAAATGGATACATCCCTAACCTGTTAGAATAAGGCTCTGAAGGCATTTCTCAGTTTAACTTTCCATTCTTAGTTTTTGTCCAGCTACGGCAACATTTGTGCATGCTGGAGATTAAGAATAAAATCTAAAATGTTTTCCTACAACAGTTCTAACATCTCCAAGCATGATATATGTAGTCACAAAGCCAAAGCAACATTGTGCATAATAGTTTTGTTTAAACCATTAGTGTTTTTCACAAACTACAGTGGCCTAAAGCAAACTAACTGCTAAATTAATTTAACAATATAAACAGGAAGGATACATTAATTGTTGCCTGTGGTGTGTAAATAGCTTAATATTACACAGAAAGTGTTGTTGGAGGAGTCTGGATAAATCCTTCAACAGATATTTAGATTATTTAATGATTATTATTATTATTATTATTATTATTATTATTATTATTATTATATAGCACAGCTTGGTACTAAAATGATGCTTCAGAGAAGGCCTGATTTGGAGAAATTGTCAATATTGTGTGTGTGTGTGTGTGTGTGTGTGTGTGTGTGTGTGTATTAGAATTCACAAAATCACATTGTGAAGTGATCCCTCACATGCCTTTTTATAAGAATGCATACTTGTAAAAAAAAAAAAAGGACTTGACATTAGACACTAAAAACAGTATGTAACAAGAACCAGCAGATGTGCAGAAAGATACATAAACATATTCTGTGTGCATTTAGTTGACTGAGGCCTCTCTCCTGTTTCAATTGCAGATGCATTGATCCCCAAAGCATTATCTCCTAAAAATAATACAGGTCTATTGTACATGAATCTTCATATGAGCTCCATGTTTTCATTTCTCAAATAGATGCACTGTCCTTTAAGAGCTCCCAGGAGCAGATCTGATTGTCATTGATGTAATGCGCTGGAAGAGGTATGTCAATACAGATATGTATTATGGGGTCTGATTCTCTTATATTTACAGACCAATTTGTGCCACAAGAAAATACTGTTGCAGACATTTAAACTCCACTGGAAGATTAGACACTGTTGTCGATTTTATGTTCAAAAGTCATTAAAAAGTTTATTTATTAAAAAATTCAATTTAAATACTTTTTAATCTCAAACGCTCGTTTTGCCTTTCTCTCCCTGAGCTCTGTGTATTCTGACTCAAGACAGTTAGGGTATGTTGAAAAACCCAGACCGTATTTTCTCCCTCTTCTTCAAAAATCATTTCAAAATCATCCTACATCACTGCAGAAGTTCTGCAGTCTTTGCAAAGTGAACATGCAAAGAAGCTCAAACACCATTAACAAAAAAGGTAAAACAGCGATATAAAGTGATTTCGAAGTTGAGGGAGAACATGAGATGGGAATTTTTCGACATACCCTAACTGTCATGAACCAGAACAAAAACAGTCCAGGCAGTGTAAGACGAGACAAGCGTTTGGCATTAAAAAAGTATATAAATTGTATTATTTTTATTAAAATAACCAATCGTTACGCTAGATGACACCCTTCTTTCTCAGCTGGTATCATTTGCAACCGCATTTGGGATCGTTTGAAGCCGCTTTTAAACTGCATTTTGTAAGTTTACAATCGGGGCACCATATCAGTCCATTATATGGAGAAAAATGCTGAAATGTTCTCCTCAAAAAAACATAATTTCTTTACGACTGAAGAAAGAAAGACATGAACATCGTGGATGACAAGGGGGTGAGTAAATTATTTGTAAATTGTTGTTCTGGAAGTGGAGTTCTCCTTTAAGCACCCGGGGGCACAGAGGAACAAGTATAACAATAAATCTCTAAGGCAAAAAACAGACTAAACTCACAGAGGTCATGCCCGGCCTGGGTGATTGTTCCAGAGGACTTTTGCAGCCTCAGCACCCCGGGGCTCTTACTCAGAGCTGGTTCTGTTTAAAGCAAATGTGTGTCCACAACCAGAAAGGACCCTAGCCTGGAAGGTTGTAAAACCTAGCAAATGTGGCCCAGCCAGCTGTCGCACAAATCTCTGTGATGGACACACCACTAGACCATGCCCAAGACGAGCCAATCCCTCTGGTGGAATGGGGTATCGTACTCCAGTGGGGTATTGCAGGCCCAAGGACGAGTAAGCTAGCATAATAGTGTCAACTATCCTCATAGAAAGTCTCTGCTTCGTACCCGGGTGCCCTTTGATGTGGTTACCGAAGCTAACAAAGTGTTGTTCCGACTGCCTAATTGGGCCGGAACACTCTTTGTAAATTCTTAGCACCTTGACAGGACAAAGTAAACATAACTCCTGGTCCTCTTTTCAGGGATGAAGCGCACAGAGTGTAATGACCTGTGCTCTGAATAGAGAGCACCTTAGGTGTATAACCATGCCTTGGTTTCAGGACTTTGGAGTCGTGGAGCCCAAATTCTAAAAGGTCTTGAGAGGGTGAGAGGCTCTGATTTTAAAGGAGGCCGCAAGCTGCTGCATGGCCAGAACATGACTGCATGACTATCTCCCTCATCCTGGCTGAGTCTGTGAGAACTGTGAGAAATGGAAGAAGATATTTGCTCTCTTTTTGGAAATGTTTGTTCTTTCATCTTGTCCATTATAACAGTGGATGGTTGTTTGGACACTTGAACGGTCACAGAAATTGCAACAGACACATTGCTTCTGCACCCGAAACTGAACGGGATGATAGGAGGCTTAAGTAAGGCCGCCTGGGTGGTGGTCTGGCTGTAGCAATACTTGGCCCCCTCCTCTTGTCCCACAGATCAGGATGATGCCTGGCGCTTTGGGAAGAGGTAGCATCTGGCCAAACAGAAATGTTGTCGGGGCTCAGGCTTGGCAGGTTGGGCGGTGGTGGCAGCAGGTGCAGGCTTCGCGAGCTACTATATCGGCGTAGACTTAGGGTGACTACAGGCAGCTGCAGATCTTTGGCAAGAAGTGATGCATGGCATAGGACTACTTCTGTGCCTCTGTGAAGAGCTCCATGAAACCCTCAACCACAGGTCTAAAGATCCAGTGGAGGAGATTGGGGCATTAAGGAAGGGGACCTTGTGTGTCTTTGATTTCTGTCAAAGTGAGCAACACTAGGCTGGCCATGGATCTCCCAATTGCCTGGGCCGTGGTCTTGGTGGCGAGCAAAGACAGGTCCATCGCGCTTCTCAGCTCCCTGAGCATTGCAGGGTCCGGGCCAGACTCGTCCATGCAGGAAAGGAGTTTTGCCTGAAAGACCTGAAGAACCGCCATAGAATAGAGCACCAAGGCCACCAGGTCCAGCCGAGGAGTATGTGTGTCCAGCAAGAGCCGAAGTAGTCCTACACGGCTTGTATGGATGCGCGGCCTTTGCCTTCCAGCTGGTGGCAGTGGGCGGGCAGAGATGTGCAACCACTGACCTGTCCAGGGAAGACAGCTTCTCGTACCTCTTTTCTTCAGCACCATCTACCGAAGTGAGGGTAGATGAAGGGGAAGTACGAAGGTGTGTAGAGTAGAGGGCATGCCACAGTCTGGTGAGCTCGTCGTGGACTGCCAGGAAGAATGGAGAGAAATGTTAGCGAGGGGCCTGACGGCACTGCACATGTGCATCCAAAGCTGCCAATGACATGCTGTCATCAGGCAGCTCGTCGTCATTCCAACAAGACCAGATCGATCGCGCTGGCGGAGGGACACTGGTCAGGGTGAGTAAAGAGGACTGGGAAAGCCTCTCTGTGCAGAGAGGGCAAGGCTTGCTAGCATCTGAGCACTGAAGTTCTCTGCCCCGCTGTTTTTTTTTATCTCACAGGCTCCTGGGAGGAATAAAATGGGAGGGCATAAGGGGCGGAGTAGCTTTCTGGAAAGCACAGAGAAGTGAGACTCATGTTCTCGCTAGAACAATCCATCTCGGTGTGTCAGGGACGAGAAGGCTTCTTGAGTCTTCTTTTTAAGTTATTGCACGAACCAATGGCCATGCAGTTAGCCTGCATTATTGAAAAAAGATGATATGGATAAGGAACTCTAAATACTCCCTCAGTCACTACTTGGTAAAATCCCCTACACAAAGCAGAGTCTTCAGTGGTTTCTTGTATATCCAGCTAAGAGTTTGTCTATTCTTGCTTTGGGAATGTATGGTATCCAGACTTTTGCTTAAATCTGTAAACTGTAAATTAAATATAGTTGCAGCTAAAGTTGTGCACAATATGAAACAAGCACACTGGATAGGACAGATTTTTTAGGGGCCCTGGGCTGTTTTAAGTCACAGAAACAAGGATTATGTACATAAACCGCCATGTCAATGTTTTTAGAGGTAAGGCAAAGAATTAAAGTAGTTTTCTTTTACAGAGTGTCTATTTTCACTAAGTGCAAATAGCCCGCCTTGTTGGCAGAGGCTATTTGCACTAACTCCACCCACCAATGTGTGATTACAATAGTCTAACTCTACAAAAGACGACGCTTTAGTGGTGCAGTTGGTAAAACACATGTCGTAGTACTTAGTGTAAATAACATCTAAGTGCTATTTATATACAGTGTAACCGCATCTATTGCCATTTACACTTATAGATATATTTCTTAAAATAAAATAAAGGCAGCAGTTATTTGCACACATTCACATATCACATATCACATTCTATACATTATGGCAGTGGTCTCCAAACTCTTTCCTGGAGGGCTGGTGTCCTGCAGAGTTTAGCTCTAACTTACCTCAAGACACCTGCCTCGAAGTTTCTAACATGCCTAGTAAGACCTTGATTATCTAGTTCAGGTATGATTAATTATGGTTGGAGCAAAACTCTGCAGGACCCTGGCCCTCCAGGACCAAGTTTGGAAAAACCTGCTTTATGGGTTAGAAAAATTTAATTGCACTAAAAATTTAACTACTTCTTATGTTACAAAAGGATTAATAAGGGGTGACAAAAAAAAGTATGCTGGCAACAACACGGAAAATGTGTGTATTTCTACATCTAATGCCTTATTTTATGAAAATTGACTTGAAAAAAATGTAGGTGTTAATGCAAAGGAAAAATATGCACAGAAGCTTCTCAGATTAAATAGAGCTAAAGAGAAAAAAAAAAAAAAAATCACACAGAAGACTTTCTTATGCACCTATGCCAACATGTCCAGAAGCTAAATGGGAAGTTTAATGGCATGATTTTTATCATAACTAAAAGGTAGTTATTGTTCTGCTATTGGCATTCAAATTAAGCTAATCATTAAATCAATCATTTTATCTCTATAGGCGAAAGAGAAAATGTTGCCTTCAACAAAACCCAGGAAGCTTGGGCAATCGTTGTTAAGAAACACAAACAAATAGTGATCAATAAAAAATAAAAATAAAAATCTCTGGTTCATGCTGTATCAGTGTATATGCATAACATCACTTTTATACAGCCACGTGTTAACTACAGATAAAACAAGTAATTTAAAACAGGTGTTTGGAGAAAATTGTGTTACTAAGAGAGACAAATTAAATAATTTGCAGCAATTCAGGCATACAGTATGTGCATGCCATTGAGCCATTTGGCATTTAAAACAAATACATAAATCATCAAATGTTGCATAATACACAAAAAAATAATTAATTAATTAATTTAAAAAAATAAAAAAATAAATAAAAAATGATATCATATTTCCATTTGTAAGGTTGAGTGCATATAGGGCCACGTCCTCCCTCGTTGTTGGCAGAGTGGGAGGTGAGTAATGCAGTCTTATCAGCCGTCCCAGCAGAGGCTGCATCTGCAGTAGCCAATCCTATTAGCATCACTGTGAAACTTAAAAGGCCACATACTGGCAAACACATTTAACACTATGTGACTACTCCATTACCTTACAGCATTCACAGGAAAACAGATTTTTCTAAGCCTTATAAGGATTTTAAGTCTTATTCTGATGTATATATGGAATTTTGAGATTTTTGGATGGCTAGAGAGAGCAGGGACATGGAATAAAACATGGAGACACCACTGGCTTTCTTGTATGATTGGTATTCGAAGAATCCACCATTGTAAAAATAAATAAATAAATAAATAAATATTTTATTTTTTATTTATTTTTTTTTTCCAGGTTTACGTCATTATTGCAAACCTGTTCCCTTCCTTTCTCTTTTCTCCTCCTTCATGGAAGGAAAATCTTTGCTGCTAATTAACCGGCCAGTGAGGTTTGATCCCAACACACTCTGTTATCTGGCTGCAAGATGCTGATTAATCAATACCTCCACCCAAGAGGTGCCATTACAGAGTGTGCACAAAATCCTGCTTCTTCAGGCCTGCTTCCTCGCCATCTACAAGGTGGAGGAAAGAGATGCCTCCTTACTCCAATTATCCAAACCCTGTAATCGGACCATAGAGATTCTCAGAGGAACTAGTTAATGAAAACAAAATCAGAAAGGTCATCACTAGAATTCGTCATGGCTTGAAGGAAATCCCAAAGCTGGAGGCGTAGGCAGTGGGGGAGCTGCCAAGTTGAGACATCCACTTCCTGCACTCCCCCTTGACCACCCTCCATACCTGCCCCCACATCGGCATGGATTACACACCCAACCTTTGACAAATGCCGCAGCTTTCAATCAATATATAATTACCAGCCATTTAATTGCCCATTTTAAGTGCAGATCGGCTTCCCGTTAAGTAGTAATCGATAAGCTGCCTTTACGTGCGTGTCGGCTTGAAAGGGCAATTTCAAAGCAAATTATAAGTGCATTAAATGTCATCAAGGATCTTATTCGTGGTGGGGGGAAATGAGTCTTTTGAAGCTGAATCATATGTCTCTAATTGCCAGGGATTACGGCGTTACCCACAAATCATCAATGATATCGTTGGTAACCACATGTTCACTCCAGTAAAAAAAAAAAAAAAAAAATGAAGAGGAGGCAGAAAAAAAGTCCTCAGTTTGGTTTTTAGGAATAACATAACAGGAACTCAAAGTGGATGAATGGTCGCTGCAGCACTGCTGGTTGGGTTTGGAGAGAGAAAGAGCTGTCAAAAGAAACAACTGTGACTACAAATGTTCAGCTGAGCCATCTTGCCTTTGTGACACCCGCCACTTGTTGCAAATGCAAGACGGTCTTTTCTCATTTTTCCTTCTCTATCTGCTACTGTCTCCCTATTTTGTGTGAGCAACTCGTGCTTTGTATTCTTTCATTCTGCATAAACTGGCAGAAGCGATTTGCCAGAAATCCTCCAAGAATTACATTCCTCAATATGTTTGACAAAGAGCCTGAGCAGCTCAGAGCAACAGTGTGTCGGTGAGATTATGATGACTTTTTTGTAGATTGAGACGTGAGTGACATTTATTTTCCAACCTACCTGTCTTTCTATATCCAAAGGCCAGAGACTGCTATTTGAATGATTTCGAGCTGGCGGTATATTGTTGGATGTTTTCTACGATGAGGCAAAATAAACCAACTAAAAACAATGAAAATGGTGTTGTAGCAATTTTTGCTTTCAAAAGACAAAAAAGCTAATGTCAGCACAGGAAAATAACAATTTGCAAATAGGGCACAAAATATTCTAAACTGGAGAGTTGCAGCAGTTCTGTTCTTAATAAAAAACATTGAGCCAGGGAGAAAGGGAATTCATATAGGGGCTATAATCCTGTGTATATGGAAAATATATTATGACAGACTGTTCAGTTGAGCCTGATTTATCCTATGGTTTTTAAGCCATTTCTCTTACCTGATAGATTTTGATTTTCCTGCCACTGTCGCCTTTGGTTTGTTTAGTTGAGGTTTAAAAGATCATTAATATTATTGTCTGGACTGACACTACTCGATAAGAAAAAAAAAAAAAAACTTGAATTAAATTGTGCTGGGTGATGACACTTGTGTATTATAACTGAATCCAATTTGTTTTATAATTGATGAATTTTGCAACATCAATGCTGTTATTGAACTGAATTGATTCAACACTGAACTGCTTCAGGCTGAATAACAACACTATTGTCTTTTGAAGAGCTGCTTAGAAATGAATTGAACTTACACTTACTGAACTGAACTAATATAAATAATGACATTATTGTCTTTTTAGAGCTGATTTACAGCAGAATTTGAATTTTTCCTATATTTGATTGTTTGCATCATTGATTCTTTCTTGGTTATCACTGTGAAGCTGCTTTGAACTAATCTGTATTGTATAAAGTGCAATATAAATAAAGCTGACTTTCATGACTGTAAGACAATATTGTAGGAAATAAATAAGAAAGTCTGTATTTAATTCTTGCATACCCCAATTTCCCATTAAAATTGGTGTTTTGCCTATCAGTACAGTGGGGCTACATTTTATCTGTTGATGGGTCAGTATTTTTTAGGAGGGGATCAGCATGTCTGTATCTTTGACGAAAGTGTAATGGTCAGCAGTGCTCAACTAGGATCATATGCACATTGTAAGTTAATCATACAATGACCTTGATGTCAGTTAATCAGTTCCAGGGTTATATAACAGGCATTATGCGAGAAGGACACAGAAAACACTACTTATTAATAAAAAATGTATCTTAGGTGTTTCTAAAACTCTAACTGCTAAATATAGTTATCTAATCCAATTACAATCATAGAAATGTATGCAATTTGCCATGTCAACCATTAGAAAGCTGTTTGCTTTGAAAGTGACCCCTGTGTGAGCTTTTTGCATTGCTAAACTATTGACAACGGCCATTTTATTGTGGGCAAAATTTTGTTAATGTGACAAAACATGTTATTTAACATGGCATAATCCAAAGCTACATATTCAATTAATGCCACACTATAGCAGTTCTTATCATAAATGTGCAGTTTCCCCAGTTTTCAGCACTTCAGAGACCCAGTGCAGTGAAAGCACCCTACAGTGTAGGGTCTCACACTTCAGCATTTGCTACTCATCAGTAATGTTGACCACTGGAACACTGACAAAGCTCCCGCAGCTTTTCTAATAAAACATTAGCCCAGGAAAGGAAGAACATGTGCTGTGTGACCACCTGGGTTGAGCATCAGAGATTCCCCATAGACAACCGTGTCGTTTACTTACTTTCTGCCAAACTAGTGTACTGTGACATCAGTTAACACGTTGTTACAGTTCAGCCTCCTTTGTTGTAAACCATGCTTGCAAACAAATTAAATGGATCTCCACAGTTTTTTTCTAGTGTTCTGACTACACAATGCTAGAGATGTCGTAATCCAAACTCACCTTGTTTGTGGAGGCCTGTCTGTCATCGAAAGATTTGTGGGCTTCCATGCTTAAAATGCAGTGGCCTAATGAGCTGTTGCCAGTAATAGTAGCAACATTTTGTGATTCTCCATCTGAATACCAATGCTTCCACAATAAGGGCCTTGCTCTGTTTCCCTGTGCATCCCGAACTGGCAACAGCATCATCGCTGTTTTTATCTATTTTTAACCTGTTGTGTTAATGTTAAAGACTGCACATTTTAAAAGAACTTCTGCCAGCAGGAGGACTTCAAAACACAATTCCTACAGGATTTTTACAAACCAACGTTTTTTTTTTTTTTTCTTTTTTCAGGGCCACCCTGTGCTTGACAAGATCATTAGCATAGTCCCATTAAAAAGTCTTGAATGCATGTTTTACTTTGCTACAAAAGACTTTTAACCTTTGAATCTACTGGCAAACAGTAGAAAAGATGCAACTGCAAACAAGCTAGATAAATGGGCACACTGAAATAATGATACGATGGACCACAAATACTCTCATTACAGCCAAATTTATTAGTTTTCCTCAAATTATGTTTATGGTTTAGTTCAGACTAAATTTCGCAAACCATTTTCTCAAAAGCAGACTCAGATGTAAAATTTGTGTTGTTGTTGTTGTTGCTGTTGTTTTTCCTGTTCCTGATCAAAATGGCATAAGAAATAATAAGGACTCTTGGTTCATTATATCACAGGCTCTGTAAACATTTGAAGTAGATGGAATTTATAGGTGACCTCAAGTGCAACAAGATGGAATGAACATGCCCATTAGGAAGGCTGTTGAGCATTTTTGTAACTATTCTTTGAGATATTCAATAGACAAATATGCTTTATAACGTTTTTGTAACGCACTGTCGTTATTATTTCATCAACCTAAAAAATACCTCCGGAACATTACTCCGGGAAATAGACTCCCAAAATAACCCTACAGCATCCCAACAGGTTTCCTAACAAGATGAGTTTCGACACCGCCTGCCTTTGAATGTTCTGAGATGTTCTGCACCATCATCTCATAATGTTGAGTTTAAAGGGAAAGGAAACATCTGTTTCTTTAATGTTTGTGTGTGAACAGCTTGCAAACTCTTCAAAGAAGCAACGTAACATGCAGTGTCTTCTGTCAGATTAATCTAATGCACACTTGTTTGCTTTCTCTCTGCCCTTGACAGCAACATCAAACTAGTGCACATTTTCTGACTGTAGTATAATCAGGATGAAATGGCAGCTCAATTTTTCACCCCTGTGCATGTCACTTGTGACAAGTGCCACGGTTTGTATCTAAAATGCCTTTTAACACTATAAATTCCAGCTGGCCTACACTACATTAGGAACAGGCCTTTAGTGTCATTACAGACATTAAGTCTTTAAAGTAGTCTCAGTTGTACATGTACTTAAATCAAAAGTACCCATTACTACTGCCTGTTTTAGTGTCACACTGGTAACTGGACCTCACTTCATATTGACACGTTAATACTAACTAACTTATATTTAACATTTTGTTAGCTAATGCATGTGTCAGGCTGAACAACCACTATGTAGAACAGGGCAGGCTGGGAAAGATTTAAAACCTAAAATAATTAAAAGTTCTGTCTTGAACTGCACCTTCATTTCCATTTTACTTTTCAGACTCTTTAGTTTCCATGATAGCCCTCTGCATCTCACTTTGTGTGTTTACTTTTTTTCACTAATTTCTTGTAGCTGTCCATTTTCATCAGCCATCTACTGTTATGAACAGAACTGTCTTCACCTTCTTGCAAAACAACCACCTCATTGTATTCAGTTTGCAATAACAAGTTTATTTTAGGTCAGTTTAAAGGATCACGTTATGACCATGTGTTGCTTTATGTTACTTAAATACTAAAATATTTAATTAAACTATATTTTCTAAATTGCCTAAATGTCAAAATTAGTACAATAATGATTACATCATGACAATATATTTACAGAAAAAATTCTAATACTGAACATGTTATTGCATTATCATGAGTCATATTTTTTCTGTTACCAAAATTAACCATGTTTTTAAAGCAGATTAATTTGCAACCATAATTTTACTACAAATTTCATGGTTAGTCTATGGTTAAGTGTAGCAAAACCATGGTTAATTTGTGGCTACCATGGTTTAACTACAGTAACCATGGTTTTTGGTTAAGGTTGTGTTATCTGCCCTAGCTCCTTCTGAACGTATTATAAAACGATATCTTATAATATTTGTTTGCTAAATTACTACTGTAACTTTACAGTAGATAATAATGATGTCCTTTAGCATACAGTATTTTGAGTGATGACAGTAATTAATTTAGTTTAGTTTACAGTAGCTATGATTAATCCTCTGGCTACTGCTAAGAGTCGCTAGCACTTAACTACGTAAACAAAGACACAACTACAGTAGCCTATTTACAGATGAAACTAACCTGCACTTGAAGTCCTGAACAGGTCAGTAGTTTTGCCTCTACTGATCC
>JAHKKF010520043.1:4498-25258 GCA_019740295.1 Labeo calbasu | reverse complement strand
TTTTTTTTTTTTTTTTATGATTTGAAATAAAATAAAATAATTATTCTATTTATATTATATTTTTAATTCATTTATAAGTTGAATTTATTTCAATATTCTGTATAACTCAAAGAAACGTGGTTGGGCATATATTCCAATGAATACCAAACATATGAAAATAAAAATTGTCTTCATTTTTATTTATTTATTTATTTATCATATAAGGAGAAACAGTTCAGTATCTCTATCCTGTTAATGGTTGTCACATAGTCTTTGTAACTTCAGGGTTTTGGTGAGATTCTTTATAAATATCAGGGTGAAGCAATGTATGTGCTTTAAATTATATAAATATATAAAGTTACTTACTGGCTAACATGATGGCTCATTTATTTATTTAGCAGACGTTTTTGTCCAAAGCGACTTACAGATGAAGAACATCACAAACTATTTGTCGTAGAGCAACAATAGTAATAGTACCCAGTGCCATGTTTAAAAAAAAATAAAAAAACAAGCCAGAAAACAGATGAAATGCAAAAAAGATTTCTTTATTAAAATTTGTGTGGAGAAGTGAAAGTAAGGTTTTAGAATATTTTGTATCTTACCAGTTGCTTTTTTGATGTTTTATTATATATTTATTTATTTATTTATTTTAACTATTAACTTTCATAACATATGATAAGCCTATAGTAGTCTGTTTGATGTTCTATTTGTGACAGTTTACCCCATATAATATGAAAAAATGCTATTGGGGTATGTTGTCACAGAAGATTGATATACATTAAGCAACCCAGGCTCAGAAATACATAGTTGTGGCGAAGTTTCTCCAATACCGATATTCCGTACCTTACTGCACGTTTCGTGGTATGTAAAATGTCCAGTGAGTGGGGTTAGTGAGTCTTGCAGAAAGTAGTAAGAGGCACGTATTTCCAATAATCCTGGATAACTATTAAGTGAATAGTATATTATATATCTGCATCTAAATAAACTATATTGTTAGACAGGTATTGTCCAAATAAAGTAACCCTGATCTTTTCCCTGTAGGAACTAACAGAAGCTTGCATGTGTTAATAGAGTCATTGGAATTGTGTCATCGTTCCTCAACCATTTAGCTCCCTCACAGTGAGCCACACACCATAAAACATCACTTGCGATCTCTCACCCTAGAGACGACCCTCATTTCTCATCTGTGAGTGGCCTTCATTGCCATGAGCTACATTAGTGCTTTGAATGTCTCTTATGCTGCTGTCTTTGTGACTGAGATGGCGTCATACAGATGAACATCAGAGACAGTGAAAGTACAACAAGGGAATAGAATCCCAAGTAGGGAACTGCAGATAGCACGACTCTGATGTCTGTCTATGCCGTGCGGATGTGCGTTCAGCATCTGTGGGAAGATGTTGGAGTCAGGAGAGGGGGTAGATAAGCCTGCGGCAGCATTGTGCTGGATACACCACGTTATTGCAGCCAAAAACAGAACTGAAGAGTGCCGCTCGCTCTAGAATACAGCAGGGGGAAAGATATGACTGCAAATGAGTCAGAGGCTTTAATGTATATGAGAACATGCAGCGTGTGGGGGTGTGAGAGAGAGATGCTTTGCATGTCTATATCTATGTATCATTTTCCACAGCATGATAGTGGCGTTTCTGTGTTTGCCATGAGACGTGGTGTCTAATTCAATTGTAAAATGCAATCTAGAACACTCTTGTAAGGTCTGTCTTCTTTGTGAAAGACTGTTGCGTGACTGTTTCTGAAGAATAAACCAAATAAGGCTAGTGTTGTGATCCAAGCTCTCTTTGACATCTGTCTCAAATAACTTCTCTCATTGTCGTAGCATTGCTCCCAGACATTTCTGTTTTCGTTTGCTGTGGTCAGGCGTTGAAATCGTGGAGTTGTGCACTGGCACAAATGCAGAGCAGTCAAGAATTCACAGATTCAAGATGTATTGTTTTCTGAAAGATTCAGCAGATTCTCCATGTGGAATCTCCACTTTGGTTCTTGAAGATTATGCACCACAAACGATTTCAAGCTACATTCATATGTGCTTTGAAATCCTATTCAAATCACATTTCTGGAAATCCGTTTCAGTCTGACTGCTCAGATCGGGTTTTGCATAGCTTTTTCACGTTCTCATGCCGTATAAACGGTTAACATGTTAGACATTGTATGTAGACACTGGCACAAATGCAAAGCAGTCAAGAATACACAGATTCAAGATCTATTACTTTCTGAAAGATTCAGCAGATTTTCCATGTGGAATCTCCACTTCGGTACTTGAAGATAATGCACCAAGCGATCTAAGTAGAATTGCAAAAATAATAAAGCCTTGTTCAGACTTTCAGTCCAAATTAGATTTTTGTGCATATCGGATTGGAATCTGATCATTTGAAGCAAGTGTAAACGTGAAAACATCACACAAAATCAGTTTTTTCAAATGCATTTCAAGCTACATTCATATGTGCTTTGAAATCCTATTCAAATCGCATTTCTGGAAATCCGTTTCAGTCGGACTGCTTAGATCGGGTTTTGCATTCCTTTTTTTTACGTTCTCATGCCATATAAAAGGTTAACATGTTAGACATTGTATGTAGAAAACATACAGAAAATGACAGTGTACTGCTGGTCGACGCACTGACACAAATGCAAAGCAGTCAAGAATTCACTGATTCAAGATCTGTTATTTTCTAAAAGATTCAGCAGATTCTCCATGTGGAATCTCCACTTTGATTCTTGCAGATAATGCACCACAAGGGATCTAAATAGAACTGCAAAAATAATTTTTCAAGCCTTGTTCAGACTGTTAGTCCAAATTAGATTTTTGTGCATATCCGATTGGAATCTGATCATATGAAGCAAGTGTGAACGGCAAACATGACACGAAATCTGATTTTTGCAAATCCGTTTCAAGCTAAATTCATATGTGCATTTCTGGAAATCAATTTCAGTCTGCGCAGATCGGGTTTTGTGCAGCTTTTTCACGTTCACACGCCATATAAAAGGTTAACATATCAGACATTGTTTGTAGAAAACACTGAAAATGACAGTAAACTGCACAGAATAAATTCACTGTTTCAAGTATTTCGTGTTATAACGTATTTCGTGTCTTGCAAAAAAATGATTTTCGTCATGAGATCAGGTAGTGTGAACTGTATTGCTGTTATTGTTTTTTAGTGCAGGCAAACCAATGCAACTTGGTTTCCATAAAAATCAATGCAGATATCAGTAAAACGAAAGAGCGCAACAGGACATGCAAATTGGATTTAAACCAGATTCTAGCTATATTGACAGTCTGAACAAAGCTTAACTGTTTCCAAACAAGTTTTCATATTGTCTTGCCATCTTCCATTGTTCTAAGAAATATGTAATCCTTTCTAAACTTACACCAATGACATATCCGGCCACTCCAAAATACAGAGCACTGTATTAAGGTGCCACAGGCCACATCTGTCTTAAATGCTGTACTTGATGTAGACTTCCGGCCTTGTGGCCTTCAATTGCATGTGTCCATGAAGCCCACTACTATCCTATTTGTTATCAGAAGAGTGATCCAGAGTTGCTGTGTCCCTTTGCAGAGCTTGCACTGGAGATGAATTGTCTATGTTGCATTATGTCACTTGAATAAGGACAACAAGGGCTGGTATTTAGGACAGTCTCGAACTCTTCAGGAATTCAGCCAATTCATGGTTTACAGAGAGAAAAATGGGACAGGAGAAAATATTGTAACATTGTAACACTGAAAAGTTAAAGAAAACATCTTACACTGTGATTATGCAGAACTATACTTGGCAAGTTCATTTGCACATAAATGAGCGTTCGACCAGAAGATATTCTTGATGATATTCCAGAAATGAGAAACAGGAGTTGTACATTATTGTTGCATTGTCTGTAGTAATTCACTGCTCAGAAACTGGGTCATTGGCCTTGATTTACTTTCTGGTTGATGGTTCATAAGCTCTGTTTAATTTTCTTTATAGGTGGACGTGTAAAAACTTGGAAGAGGAGATGGTTTATTCTGACCGACAACTGCTTGTACTATTTTGAGTATACAACAGTAAGTAGTTTTTGTTATTATTGTGTTGGAAATTACATCTTTTCTACGGTTTCCATCAGGGGTGCCCAGTCCTGTTTCTGGAGACCTACATACCTGCAGAGTTCAGGAGCTTTGCAGGAAGATAGATCGCCAGAAACAGGACTGGGCACTTCTGGTCTACACCCTGTCCTGTCTGAGGGTTTGAGGGGTTATTCTCATCCCAGATGCATTTTGATGGGTTTCTCCTGCCTGCAGGACAAGGAACCACGTGGAATCATTCCTCTGGAGAATCTCAGCATCAGAGAGGTGGAGGAACCCCGGAAACCTGTGAGTGCCCAAACAAACACGACAACAAGTTAATGTTGAACTCTATGGGATTATGAAAACCTCATACCTTACATTTTGTTATGTCTCCTCATGCAGAACTGCTTCGAGTTGTACAATCCCAACCATAAAGGGCAGGTGATCAAGGCGTGTAAGACAGAGGCAGATGGGAGGGTGGTGGAGGGAAACCACGTCGTCTACAGGATATCAGCACCCACACCAGAGGAGAAAGAAGAATGGATCAAATCCATTAAGTAGGATTTCCTTCTTATTCAACATATTCTAATCATTAAATAGTCTTGTTCAGTGCCCTCGTTAATCGTAACGTTTCACCTACACTAAACCTAACCAATAGTGTTAACCAAAGCAAATGTGAGATAAAAAAATACATTTGCTGAAGCAACCATGCAATTTTAGTTTGCTTCTACAAGTCTTTGCACATTTTCTTGATGCATCAATAAAAAACATCCTGCCAATTCATATGCATCAATCTTCAGATAGGATTTTTAATGTTAGCCAACTCCAAAAATTAAAAGAGAAATAAGAAACTACATAAATTAAAAGAAAAGATAACTTGACATGACTTAACATAAAAATAACGTCACAGTGCAGAACAATCTTGATGGTCCCAGATCCAGGCATGCTATTTACATGTTTTGTGAGTTTCACCACGCTAGTATTTGGATTTGGTTCATATTGGGACAGCAATGGATTTTAACAGCACTAGTCATGATTATGTTTTGAATAGAAACAGCAGTCTCATCACATACCCCTCTTCCTCCCCCTCATCCACAGCCCTGTGTTTTCATGGGGCGTCAGTGGAGATTAGTCAGAGCTTAACCCCCCCACAAACCATCAACTCCAGCGGGACCAACAGACCTGTTGCAGTCTCTTCGCTCCGCTAATCCAGGCCTAACACTAGCGTGTCTCATCTCTCAGAGACATGCTTTAGGATGAGAGGGTTTATCACAAGCACATTTTGCCTAGTCGGCACAGTTATGACCCAGTATCCTTATCTGCTTATCTGTAATCATGCTTTATACGCTCAGGATAGAGGACCATTCAGTCACGCTTTGGAAGCAGTCTCAGGAACAAAAACAAGCGCTTCCCATGGGTTTTAAGTCATTCAGCAGAAGTAAGTTATGGCAGTGTAGCTGATGAGTATGTCTGTGCAAAATCTCAGCACACAGAACATCATTTGAACACATTTTATGGTAAATCAGCAGAATTCTTAAGATTTTTCCCCAGAATCAGTGTAGAAGGTGTAAAAACATAAAGGATATGTTCAAAATTTAACTTGCTGAAGCCATATGGTATATACTATATACTACCAACAATTAAAAAATAGAAAGTGAACAATAAAATAATATCTTGACATCATATTGTATCTAAGTGGAAAAAAAAAATTGTTGCAATTTTAATTGTAATTTTTTTTATGGTCCAATCAAAAACTCAGATTAAGGTATTACATACTAAAGGAATGCTATACTATTCCAAACATAGAGTGTTCCCATTTCCCAGCACACTCACTCAGCACAATGATACAAAGAGAACTCACTCTTTTCTGCATCTCCAAGAACACGCCGTTTCAACTTTTTTTTAGCAGAGGAAGAGGGTCTCAAAAAAGGCAGAAATCTAGCTCTTCCTATATAGTGAACTGCACAGAATTGTACTTGCAGACAAAATGATGTGCATGAATAAAAGATTACTTAAGTGTATTTAGTACACCTTCATGACTGTTTATAATTCCATTATTTATAAAAGTAGTAATGTTAAATTCAAAGTTTTACTTTTAAACAAGTGTGTTTTAATAATCTTGTGTCATGTTTTAAATAAGTACATTTATGTTGATGTATTGACAAATATACTAAGCCCATGCAAAGTACTTAATGATAATTTTATCATAAAATGATATTCACATTTTAATATAATAATTGTCAGGGTAACCAATGAGGGAGAGTCCAAAGACCGTGTGACAATAATTATAATGGATATATAATGGAGTATCTATTTACACTAAGTGCAAATAGCCCGCCTTGTTGGCAGAGGCTATTTGCACTAACTTTGCCCGCCAATGTGTGATTGGCTAATCAACACTACAAAAGACAGATATTAATCGTCAGCTAAATTGGTGTAGAGGATAAAATGTGTGTCCTACTCTTTTCAACGCGTTCGAATCCGCCTTCTGGCAAACTTTTTTCACCCTTTTCAAATCTTGATTATTTCAAATCAATAAAAATGAAAGTAATTGAAAAGTTGAAAATAAAGTATCAGTTAGGGTTAGGGTTGGTGTAGGGAGGGCTTATTGTCCCAATAAGACAGCATACATATAATAAATTGAATTAAAACTATAATTTACACTCAATACGTAGTTACTGCATACTGGTTTATGTACTACAATAGTGAGGTGCAGATAATTGCGGCTATTTGCATTATAAATAGCAGAAAATCCTGCTATTTTAACGCAGTATGAATAGAATCTATAGCTATTTGCACTCTATAGCTATTTGAACCCATTGTTATTTGCACTTGGTGTAAATAGCATCTATAATTAAGAAAGTATGCTAATTTCACTTAGTGTAAATAGCATCTAATTGCTATTTTTACTTAGTGTAAATAGCATCTATCGTTATTTGCCCTTAGTGTGAATAGCTCACTGTTTTACCGCCTCTAGTGTTCATTTCTGTCGGGATATGTAGTGATGGTGCGTATTTCCTACAGGTATGTTTTCGTCATGAGCGGTAGACAAAATCATATTCAAAGACTCTTTAATCGAAATAATTAATGTATTAAAAAATATAGTAATTATATAGTAATTGCTATATGGTGTGCGTGTGTGTACACTGCATATTAATTTTGTGCTTATATTCCTTTCAATTATATTATTTCCATAATAAGCTTTTAAAAAAGTATGCTAAAGTGTCACTTTTGATTCCAGTAAAATTTAACATTAGCATGTTGCTAAGCTAGCAGCACAGTATTGTAATAAATTTGAAAGATAAATAGAATTAAACTAAATACAGTACATTTTTACGCCGTTTATCGCAGTGCACTAATAAATGAATTACACATGTGATGCTGCCTCTAATTTCGGCCAAATCTTATCTTATAACGCAGCATAATGTTACCATATTTGTCTGGAGTGAACTTGTGATGCCTTAAAATGTTGTCTACATAGGCAGCTAATTCAGTTTTGGTACACAGCTGTAGCCTCCTCATAATGAAAGAAGCAGTTCCTGCAGTGGAGGATGAGTTTCACACTATGCGTAGTGCTAACAAGATTTCAAGCCGTGAAAACTGTGGCAACATCAGCAGAGCATTTGTGACTTTTCATAGAGCGCTTTGTAGAGCACTCACCCTCACAGGAACATTTGATATTGGATGCTGATTGATTTAAATTATTATTTTGTACTGGAAACGCCATTAAAAAATGAGAGGCGGGGTTAAATGGGGGCGGGGTCTGTCCTCAGAAACCATGGAAACCAAACTAGGTCACCGAACAAACTATTTTCTATGATGCAGTTAAGACATGAGTGTGTACTGTATATATGTGCTACATTTCCATATCAAAGATGCCTCTCCTCACATCTCCTTTAATTGGTTCCTTCAGAGCGAGCATCAGCCGGGACCCCTTCTACGACATGCTGGCCACCAGGAAGAGACGCATCGCCAACAAGAAGTGAAACCGTTCCCCCAAAGCCTGTTCATGGCAACACACACTGCCTTCCAGGACAGCCTTTGTGCGAGTGTGTTTGACGGGCCCAGCAGCTGAAGAATTCAATGTTTATAGTTCCTTTCTTGTGTTTCTACTCGTATAAAAACACAGCTGTCCTGATCTGTATGTATTTGCATGGATGTTGGTATGTATACCTGGGCGGCTCACTCGAGAGTCCAGAGGAAGTCGTTTGTGAACTCTCACTACAGATGTCAGATAGAAAAGCCATTTATTTCAAGAGACTAGACTTATTTCGACGCCCAACGACCTGACGATGTGTTCGCACAGGGCCGAGCCTACGTGGCCCACGTGGCCGTTATCTCTTATGGTGCTAGAAGACTTCCTGCGTGCATGTGACCGCAGCACTAGAAGCTCAAAATGACATTAACGATCCAATCCTAACACTAGGTGGCGGTCTGGAGTCAGCTGGCCTGATTTCATGTTGTTAGAATAAGAAACAGCAAATATATAAGACATATATAGATTTCCTTTCTGGTTCCCGCTCCATTAGCCTTTCCGTTCTGGTCTTAGATGACACTATCTACTGTTACGTATGATGTGTTGATGTAATACGAATGAATTTGCTTGCTTTTGTGTTCTTATGACAAGTATAGTTGAATATCTTTTTATATTTATTTTCTTTGTGAAATGACTTTATTCTACTCATAATTGGTAAACTATAGATCTAAGTTATGTGTAAATACTGTAAACATTTGTCTTCTTTTTTTTTGTGTAAGTACAATCTGTAGCATATAAATCTACTGGCTTTTTAACGTTAGGGCTCTTTGCTCAGCAGCCTTAAACTAATGTACTTCTGTCAGGGAAAAACACCTTGTAAAATTCTGGAAAATGAAGTTTTTTTTTTTGTTTGTTTGTTTTTTTTAAAATCCAGTAGCAATTTATATGTGGTTGTAAAATAACAGCCCTTTCCAAGGGCAGAATACTATCTTCAAAGCCCTTTAGGGCTCCAGATTAATTTTTATATGTCTGTATAAGCTATTGGTCAAACTGTACATGAAATATGAATACATAAAACATTCAAAAAGCTAAAACATGAGTGATTTTTTTCCCTTGCGCATCACAGCTGTTTGAGCTATTTGAACTAACTTTGATCATAGCATGAACACACCTGTCACTTTTTTTAAATGGCACTAAATCACATTGTAAGTATTAAAACAAACACTTAAAGGAGAAGTCCACTTCCAGAACAACAATTTACAAATAATGTACTCACCCCCTTGTCATCAACGATGTTCATGTCTTTCTTTCTTTAGTCATAAAGAAATTATATTTGGAGGAAAATATTTTAGGATTTTTCCCCATGTAATGGACTGATATGGATTTGAACTTCCAAAATGCAGTTTAAATGCGGCTTCAAGCAATCCCAAATGTGCTTGTAAACGATCCCAGCAGAGGAAGAAGGGTCTTATCTAGCGCAACGATCAGTTATTTTAATAAAAATAATACAATTTATACACTTTTTAATGCCAAACGCTCATCTTGTCTTATTCTGCCTGGACTGTTTTTGTTCCGGTTCAAAAATTCCCATCTCATGTTCTCCCTCAACTTCAAAATCGTCCTATATCTTTGTTTTACCTTTTTGGTTAGGTGTTTAATCTTCTTTGCATGTTTACTTTGCAAAGACTGGATCGGAACTTCTGCAATGATGTAAGATGATTTTTAAATGATTTTTGAAGAAAATACGGTCTGAGTTTTTCGACATACCCTAACTGTCTTGAGCCAGAATACACAGAGTTCAAGGACTGCAAGGCAAGACAAGCGTTTGAGAATAAAAAGTATTTAAATAGTATTTTTTTTAATGTAAATAAGACCCTTCTTCCTCAGCTGGGATCATATACAACCGCATTTCGGATCGTTTAAAGGCACATTTAAACTGCATTTTGAAAGTTCAAAATCGGGTCACCATATCAGTTCAATATATAGGGAAAAATGCTGAAATGTTTCCCTCAAAAAACAATTTCTTTACGACTGAAGAAAGAAAGACATGAACATTGTGGATAACAAGGGGGTGAGTAAATTATCTGTAAATTGTTGTTCTGGAAGTGGAGGTCTCCTTCAAGTGTTTTTAAGTGACATGAACTGTGCAAAGTTGGTTTGAGAAGTCGAAAGTAAGCATAGCTTGAATCTACAGTAGACAAAGAATGTCCACTGAAGAATAAAGTAACATGGATTAAGAAAAACAAGGAAAGGTTTGTAGCATGTGTAGATTATATCATTGTACTGTAAATGCAGTCTTTATGACACTTACAAAATATTAATGTAGAAAGCATCATCATAGCTATGAAAAAACAAAATAACATTTCAGATACATGCTTACAAAAAAAGAGAGAGAAAACAGAGAAAGCAACATTTGTAATAACTGTAGACTGTACTGTGGTATATTGAATGTTTACAAACAACTGTTCCATTAGTTTGGTCCATTTTATATTTATAGCAGAAAAGAAATGAATTTTTAAGTAAGCTGCGGACAACTACATAATATTACAATCTCATCACGAATATTTAATTTTCACTGTTATGATGTACTCTGATGTGTTTAATTTCAGATGTGCAATAACACACAATATTTGTGAGATTCAAGGTACATGATGTGTTAGTTTTGTTCTATAAGTAAAAAAACAAAACAATTTATGCACTTATTAACTAGTAATTTTGTCAAATCAACCTCTATAAGAATACAATTTGATATGAATAAATATATTGCATTACATACATAGTATAATACACATTAATTTAGGACTATTCTTAAAAGCAGACTGATCTATTTGAAGGCTAGTGCTCCATAATGGCTACAATTCATATATGAATAAGCACCATTAATATTTACATGGCTCAACACCCAGTTGTACATTAAACTTCACTGATTATACATCTTAGCAGTGTGTGAATCACTCCAGAGAAGAATACTATCCTGCCACCTGCTGGAACAAAGTCATTAGTTCAAGCTCACTACTGAACAGGAAAATTACAGTCAAACATTCTATCAGTCTGTTCCCTTTCATAAGGCAAAGACACACATATATGTTTAAAACACAGTTTTGATCAAAACTGAACTCATTTGCTGTGCTTCAGCAGGGAGAGGAGGAAACCTGGTCGTAGTCAGGGCACTTGAGCAGGGCAGGGTAGCTGGCGTTCATCTGGAGCGAGGTGTCGCTGGAGATGTCTGACGGGCTGCGTCCTCGCGTCCAGGTGTCGGGATGAAGGAACTGACCTGAGTAATCGGAGCAGTTGCTCAGGCGAGGCCGGTAGAAGCTCGGATGGGGCTGATAGATTTCCTCCGCTGTGTAACGCTTCATGAACAGGTAGACAGACATCACACCTGCACTCTGGACAGAGAAAAGAAAACATTTCCTGAAGGCAATAGCAGGCACAAACCAGATTTAGAGAAAATCGTTTTGATTGTGGCTATTGATTTATGTCAAATATACTTTGAAACAGCACACCAAAATATAGACTTAAGGAGAGAGAGAATATAAAATAATGGTTAAAAAATAAATAAATGGCAAGTAATTCACCATAGGGTGTCATGAAAAACACTGCATTGAAAGGTTTAAAAATAAAACAGTGAAAATAGTATAGTGAAAGCAAACAAAAGAGCCTGGGGTGACACTGTACATCCGTTTCATATTATAGGCTTCAGTACATGCTTTAACTGAGAATAAAACACGACTGCCCCCTACTGGTAATGCACTTCATGTGCCAGAGAACTTCAATATGGGTTGTGGGTTCACTTTTCATCTGATGCACATTTTAATGGCTACAAGTTGTTACTCCGCTTCAAAGAGAGCACTGAGCAATGCTGATGTAAGTCATATAAAAATCCTTTATTATGTAGGTCAGATGGAGATTTTAAAACATTAACATGTTGCATGTGAATCTATAAGTTCAGTTCTATTAACCAAGATTTAGAATGAAATACTAGCTTGTTACTTACAGTATGTTAAACAGTAAAGTAAAACAGTAGGCATTATTCCACAATAAATGTTTTAAACAGTAGTACAGGTGCACATCATTACAAGTGCGAGGATGTGAACAAATAAAACATACCAGGTTGTTCTCTAGTAAGTACCATAATTATGAAATGACATGAACAGCATATGCTATATTTCTGTCGCAACTAATTTTGGAACTCATCACATTACCTGTTTACATGTGCATGTGGTTTATATTAATTATCTTGGAAATAAAAATTGTTATTTTGCGATTTTATCGTGTCTTGTGTTATCTTTAGTTCAGTTGTCAATTCAATTAACCCTTGTGAAAAAAGTACACAAACATATATTTAAAAAGATGAAGAATTTAAAAGAATATATGGCACTGTTCTGAATGTAATGTTTTCAGACTCTTAAAAATGTTATTTACAACTAAATGAAGATGTTTTAAAGTTTACATTTACATTAAACACAACAATATATACATATATATATTTATCACATCCAAAATAAGTTTAAGTTTGCCTAATATATATGTGTGTGTACTGTGTCTAATTATTATGTATATATAAATACACACAAATGTATGTATATATTTAAGAAAAATGTTATGTACAAAATATTATAGATATTTTATATATATAAATATTATATTATATAATATAAATTCTAGAAAAATGATAATAAATACATATACTTGTACATATTTCTTAAATATATACATGAATGTGTTTGTATTTATATATACTTAATTACACATAGTACAAACACATATATTAGGCAAACTCAAACTTTTATTTTGCATGCGATTAATCTTGATTAATCGTTTGCCAGCCCTACACTATATACATATATATATATATATATACAGTTAAGTTTGCATCCCCCTTTCAGAATCTGCAAACTGTTAATTATTTTACCAAAATAAGAGGGATCACACAAAACGCATGTTACTGCTTATTTAGTACTGACCTGAATAAGATATTTACATAAAAGATGTTTACATATAGTCTACGAGAGAAAATAATAGTTGAATTTATAAAAATGACCCTGTTCAAAAGTTTACATACACTTGCTGTGTTGTTACCTGAATGATCCAAAACTGTTTTTTTTTTGTTTTGTTTTTTTGTTTAGTGAGTCCCTTGTTTGTCCTGAATAGTTAAACTGCCCACTGTTGTTCAGAAAAATCCTTTAGATCCCACAAATTCTTTGGTTTTCCAGCATTTTTGTGTATTTGAACCCTTTCCAACAATGTCTATATGATTTTGAGATCCATCTTTTCACACTGAGGACAACTGAGGGACTCATATGTAACTATTACAGAAGGTTCAAACGTTCACTGATGCTCTAGAAGGAAAAATGATGCATTAAGAGGCGTGGGTGAAAACTTTTGAAATTTTTATGTATTCATTTTTCTTATTTTGCCAAAGTATCATATTCTTTCATTTAGTACTGCTCTTCAGAAGCTACAGAAGATACTTAAATGTTTCCCAAAAGACAAGTTAAATTTATCCTGATCTTCAAAAAGTTTTCACCCCCTGCTCTTAATGTATGGTTTTTCCTTATGTTTGAACCTTCTACAATAGTTGCATATGAGTCCCTCAGTTGTCCTCAGAGTGAAAGGATGGATCTTAAAACCATACAATATCAACCAAAATCTCACTGGATTATTACAAATAATGGCAAAATGAATGTTTGGAAATGTAAACTGATATTTCCTACTCACACACTACAGCAAAAGACAGAAATTAAAAATAATAACTGGCTTAAAACCATTTGTTGTCCTCCCTTAATTTATGTGGTCTTTTATTTCAGTTATATTAGATCTGCAAGCACAAAACAAGATCTACATTTAAGATTTAAAGAACACTACAAAGTGCACATTCAGTACAACTGCCTGCACTCTTCTCTTTTTCCACAAGGGAAATGTGTCAAGAAATCCCTACATTTTTAAGAGCCTATCAAAGACAACTGTGATTGCTTGTAAACAGTTCACTCATCACACTTCAGGTTCAGTGTTCAATATTTAAATATGCTCTGTTGCATACAGCTCATTGTGACAAATGTAGCCATCTGGGTATGTTATGCTCAGTACATACTGTATACAGTACCACAGCAACAAAAAGAGCAGGAAGACAATGAACACAGTCATTACAGCAGATTTTATGTCAAACCGAGGAAGATTAAATTACAGCATGCGGTAATCATCAGCATTTCACAAATACATAGTGCTTCAATTGTACTGAACCCTTTGACATTGCTTTCAACTTACACTTTCATGGAGTCAGTACATTAAACATTCAGGCTGAATTAACCACACAGAGGTTCAATTCAGTCTGAACGCCCTAATAATGGAGAAGAGTGAGAGAAGAATGACAGTAAATGGTATAGCGTCTGAATGAAAGAGCTTTTTACCTCAGTGAGCAGGAAGGAAATGGCAGCAAATGCAAACGACCAGCCGTACTTATAGCTGAAATACGCCTCATTACTCTTGGTCCTGTTGAACATCTCGTCATTTATGCTGGAGATGTAGAGCACCAAGCCAACCACCAGAGACAGACCTGTGTGACAGACAAACATCAGTCAGACAAATAAGACATCCCAGACTGACAGAGGAGGAAGAGGAAGAGGAAGTATACCTGACAGGATGAAGAAGATTCCAGAGACAAACGCCAAGATGGTGCGATGGGGCCGAATGTGTCCGATATTGTTGAGCACAAAACCAATGAACATAAAGAATAAGCTGACCAGGGGGAACGGTGTGGCCGAACGAATCATCTCTGAAAAGAAACAATATCACAAGAAAAAGATCATTTGACAGTGACTTAACTTGCCTGTTCTAACTAACACAGTTTAGCCAACAATACTGTCCAAGTTCCCTGTTGAAAAAAAACAGCATATGCTGGTTAGGCAGGTTTTGATGCTGGGATGCTGGCTCTTTGCTGGTCCTTAGCTGGTTTAAGATGGTCCTGGACAAGCACAGACCAGCTAAAGACCAGCATAAACCAGCTAAAAAGAGCATAAAAACCTACCTAGCATATGCTGTTTTTTTGAACAGGGTTAACTGTAAAAAATCTAGTAATCTGTACTATTTGCATACTATTCCTTTGTTACTCAGAAAAAAAACACGTTAAAATAAATTAAATCATAATTTAATCATCTTAATTTAAAAATAGCAGAGCAGGAAACAGTGGTTTCACTTAATTAAAATGCTTTTCACAATATGTGTGTGGTGTGTCAGTCATTAGCTTAGCTTAGCATGCTAGCTGTGAATGTCAGTTGAGTCATGAGAGGAGCGCTATTTCTGTGAATCATGTGAGTGACTGTTAATGAAGCTGCTGACAGCGCTGATGCTGCCGATATAGCAGTTCACTGAAGGCTTTCTCAGCGCTGTCTTGCTGTCCATCAGCTCAGACCCTCAGCAGGGTAATTACCAGCACACTGACAGGACGGCACACCGAAATAAACTCGCTGAAGTCTTTAAAACAGCTTTCAGAAATGACAGCTCATAACCACCCATCCTGCATTAGCTATACAGTTTTGGATTGTATAAGCAGTTTATGCAACTGGATTTGAATATGTTATATGGATTTTAAATATGGTGGGTTGTTCTGTTCTGACAGCAGTGAAAAAGCAACGCTAACTGCAAATAACAAAATTAACCATATAATTGTGCAGTGTAGTTAGGATATTTAGAATGACAGCGTGGAGTTGTTGCGTGGCACGGCCTCATCCTCAAAAATCATGAGCAAAAACCATGCTGAAACAGAGTTTCTATTTACAGTAAAGGTATACAGTCAAACCAAAAATTATTCACACACCAGATATAATTTTTGATATTTTTTTTACTAGTGAGTGCAGGTCACTATAGTTCATTTATGTAAGTGCGGAAAGCAAAATAAAGTAAACTTAATTCTTCATATAGTGGATTATCAGTAAAATTGATAAAAATCTGGGACCAAAAATTATTCAGATACTTTGATCTGACCATGTTTTTTCTTTAATCGCTAATGCAACCTTTTTACATCACAGACTGAACAAAATTAAGCATTGCTTGGTAATTGGTCAACAAAGTATTGATAGTTGTGAAAATATTGTCATATTAACATTTGTCTGAACTTTTGGTTGATTGAAATCCATTGCATACCTTTCTTTCAAAGTTATCTGACAATATCAAGATGAAGTTGTTGTCATATTTTATTACCATTTTCCAAACTTTAGCGAATAAACTGTGATAATGTGAGAAATGTTGAAGGTGTCTGAATACATTTTGGTGTGACTGTAATTCACCCACAATGAAAAAACTGTCATCATTTACTTAACCTCATGTTGTTCCAAACCTGTATGAATTTCTTTCTTCTTCTGAACACGAAATAAGATATTTTGTAATCAAACAGCGTCTGATCCCCAATGACTTCCACTGTATTTTCTTCCATAGTATGAAAGTCAGTGGGTACATTATTTAAAATATCTTCTTTTGTGTTCAATAAAAGAAAGAAATTCATACAAATGTGGAACAACTTGAGGGTGAGTAAGTGATGACAGAATTTTCATTTTTGGATGAACTATCCTTGAAGTCCAAATGGTTACACTTTATTTTAAAGTGTCCTTGTTATAGTGTAGTTACACATCTAAGTACTGAGTAATATTAATTAACTACATATAGCTACTATGTAGTTACTCTATTGTTAGGGTTAGGATTATGGTTTGGCTTAGAGTTACTTGCATGTCCTTATGCATAATTAATTGTTATTATAATAGTAAGTACATGTAACGTGTAACAGTGACACCCCTTTAAAATAAAGTGTTACCGTCCAAAAACTCCACCTTGTTGGCTAACTAAGTCCACCCAATATTGTYGACAACACCTTTACCACAAGCTGCTTCACTGCACTATTTAGATSGTTATTCACGTCGGCACAAATGATGTTCGACTTCGCCAGTCGGAGATCACTAAAAATAATGTTAAAGAGGTGTGTGAACTTGCAAGTACGATGTCAGCCACTGTAATTTGATCTGGCCCCCTCCCTGCGTATCGTGGTGACGAGATACATAGCAGACTGTCGTCACTAAATGGCTGGATGTCTAAGTGGTGCCCTCAGAATAACAAAGGTTTCGCAGACAATTGGACAAGTTTTTGGGGCAGACCTGACCTTTTGAAAAGAGATGGTCTTCATCCCTCCAGGGGTGGTGCTGCTCTTCTCTCTAGTAATATGGCATATAGTCTTAGAGTTTGCACTTGACTACCTGGGGCCCAGGTCAGGAAAAGCAACGAAGCAACTACTTAATAGTGAGAATTGGTCCCTATACCAAAGTAATACCACACTGTCATCCCTGTTGAAAAACACAGCATATGCTGGTTAGGTATGTTCTGAAGAATGGCTGCTGATTTGAGCTGGTTTAAGCTGATCCTTAGCTGGTCATGAGCAGCACATGACCAGTTTAAACCAGCTCATGACCAGCTAAGGACCAGCTTAAACCAGCAGCTATGCTTCAAAACATACCTAACTAGTATATGCTGGGGATATGTGGGATTTTTTAACATTTTGTGAGGTGTAAAATTTAGATATGTGATATCAACAACCAGATGCATTTACACTCAGTTTCGTCTGGAATGTGTCTCAGACCATTTCCTGAAGTGGCTTGAGTGATCGGATTTAAATCAGTCTTGAAAACGTTTTAGAGGGCATTTACAACTCTTCTTTACATAATTGGACAGCTACGCTATTAGAGAAACAATGCGTAAAAAGGCCCATTGACTCTCAAAAGAAATAAGCTATTGAGGCTACGTTTACACGACGACAATGTAGTCAAAAACGGAAAAGTTTTTCCTTTGCATTTTTAAAAAAGTTTTATGTATACACAACAACGTTTTCAAGATGATTCGCGTTTACACATATCCGCAAAAAACTGCAAAAAATGCTGTATTACGTATCCCAGGCCAGTAGTTGGCATGCTGTTTGTTCGCGCTTTTAAAATCGACATACCTAACACATACTACGCAGTTAGCGATTTTTAAGCAAAATTAGGTGCCATTTACACGACAAACTTTTTCTTAGCGAAAAACGGTAAACTTTTTATGCGTTTTTCCTGTTTGTTTACAAGTCAACTTTGAAAACTGGGCTTGAAGTGTCACTGTTATTGTTTCTGTGTAAACACGTAAAAAAGTTGACGTAATGCGTGAGTGTAACACGTGTTAGGCTTGTGGATTTAAGATTTTAGATGATTTTAAAGGCATTTTTATAAAGCATTTTTGGCAGTTTTCTCGGATATGTGTAAACGTGAATCGTTTTGGAAACGTTTTCCATTTTTGACTAAATCGCTGTCATGTAAACGTAGCCTGAGAAACAATATTCTAGTAACCAGTTGAAGAATTACTGCTCTAAGCTAGTTTTTGCAACACTGTTCGAATACTCATTGATTTGACAAATGAGCTTGTCATGAAGGTATAATCACTTACTCAGGACACTGACAGTAGACTCACTGGTCAGCTGAACGCTCATGGGCATCACATACTCGATGGTGAAGCAGCGACCCCTCTCCTCACCTGAGACAGAAAACAAACAGAGGATATATTATTGCTCTGAGGTTGTGCTTTCATAGTTTAGGACACATAACAAGGCTTAGTTTGTGATTCATTTCATAGTATAGAACAGGGCTTTTCACGTTTTTCAAAGTTTGGCGATTACTATTAAAAAATTCTGAAATCAAATACATGAATAAATTACCTTTTAAAATAACAGCATGTCACTGGTCATACATTTTGAAGCTGAAGTTGTGAGGTTTTTTTAATTCTTATGTTTTTAAAAGGATAGACCACCCCAAAATTAAAATTCTGTTATTATTTATTACGTCTTCTTTGGAACAATCAATCAGTCAGTCAATAAATATTGTGAAATGTCTCAGTTTGGTTACCACCATTCAAATTCATACAGGTTTGGAACAACATGAGAGTTAATGATGACATCATTTTCACTTTTTGGGAACTATCACTTTAAGGGCCGTCATCTATGAGTCAAAGATCGGAGTCACTGACACTTTCCTCATGTGGTGAGACCTACAGGATCATGATATCACAGTCAGTCTCATATCACATTTACACAATCAACACCATAACACCCGCAGCAATGCAACCCTCTCACATCAAAGCACAGAAATAAAGTGAGACTTCTGGACTTCTAAAAGTTTTGGGTGTTTTAAAGTACAAGGCCGATGGTGCTCCCAGAAGCCCGTCCCTGCAGAGCTCAAACGACTGCTCACATCTGTTCACAGTCACGCTCAATTTAACCGCCTGTAAACAGCGTGGGTTTGGACCAAACTCAGTCCAATCGCTCGCCCACATCTTCACACACACAGCGCACTCTTTTTCTGAGACTAATGTGTGTGTTTGTGCCACAGCAGGCCGTTGTTTGCCAATTCAGAGGAGTGTAAGCGCAACATGTCATCTAAACGATAACGAAACATCCTGCTTCATGTGGATAAACCTCCTCAATACAGCAGAAGGCATCCCATCATTAAACACAACCAGAAAATTGCCATGAAGATGTCAAGGGAGGGCACAAGCATAGAGCTGAAACCTTTGTAATCAGCACAGAAGGCCTGACCAGCCAAAAATAATGGCGTAAAACCAATAAACCCCTTTGAATGCGTGAAGTCTATTGGAATGAACTCGAATGACTGGCTACAGAAGACCAATTTATAATACTGACAGTAAGAACCAATGCAAAATGGGGATTAAAACTCTTAAAAAGACTTTTTCTTTTTAAATAATTAAAATGTTTTCCATCTCAGGAGGATAAAGTCAATAACAAAGAAGCTTTTTTGTTTCCTATTTATTTTATAAGGTTTTTCCAACCCTGTTACCAAAAGTACACAGCTACAAACGGTAACAGTAGGTGCACAGTAAACCCCCTCTACCCCCCATTAAACTGAATGCATCATAAAAATATACATAAATACATAAAATAATATTTTTTAGAATAAAACAATAAAATAACAATAAAATGTTAATAAAAAGGCTGCAGGAAAGGGTCACAGAAAAAGAATAATGGGATCAGTTGTTTATCTATAGTTCCAATAAACTTGTAAAGATAATTTGCAATAACTTACAAGGGTCAAATGCTTGAGTTTGATGAACTGTGTCAACTTTAAAGACAAAAATTAAATGAGATCATTTACTTCTGTGCCGTTTCATCACACTGTAGCAAAATCACTGTCTGCCTGGGTGTTTGTTAACATGCACTGGAATATCTCATTTTGTATTATTGTGATGTAGCTTAATTTCTTAAATACCAGCACTGGGACTGGGAGTTTTATTCACACAGTGATCTCAATTCACACCATCACGGGGGAAACATTCACAGCAGATTGTGTCGTGACAAGGCGTGTGAACACCAGGGAACCTCAACCAAATAAATAAACATCTGCATTGAATGGAAACATCTAGACACTCAAGAATAAATTCACAAATAAATAAACTAATCAATTGACTTAAACAAACATAAACAAACATACCTGTTTTATGAATAGTTTAATAAACAGAATGAACATTATTTGATCTGGTATATTTTAAATTGTCTAATCTTTCAAAAATAAAATTAAATATACAATAAAAGATTTGTAAGGCTAATTTTGTACTTGTAGAAAGTGCTGGATATTTTTGTTCAAATTTGCTTCAAAATTTTTATTTCCTTTGTGGCAGTAAGTGAGATGTATTGTATGGAAATGCAATACAGACTATTTTTCTCACAATTTTGACTTGT
>JAHKKF010520038.1:0-28431 GCA_019740295.1 Labeo calbasu | reverse complement strand
GTCTAATTTACATCCCTGCTCTGGCATCGAAACAAAGAGGGCGGACTGTGACGGCTGATTCAAGGTAAATCGCTCATGTCAATCAACTATTGTGGGAGTGGCCTCTGTGGGTGTGATGCCACAACGACAGGCATCTGAGAACGGCACGATTTGAAAAAGGGGATATTATTTTTACAGATTAATTAAAAACCACTGCATGGATTTTTATCATTATAGGGTAGATTTGTACATACACTGCCAACACACATTAATGTTCAAACAACATGAAAAAGTGAACTTAGCATCCGATGACCCCTTTAAGGTATTCCAACGGACTACATTTTTCCATTCCAGTGCACTACTTTTCCATTGTTTTTCTATGTAAGCACATGCTAGATGGACATGTATGACCATTGCACTCACGTTTTGTTTAGCTTCTTGCACTTGAACGCTGCATTTTTAAGACAGCGTGTCAAGTTAAAGGAATTTCAGCTTTAACACACCGTGCTGCTCACCAGTGTCGGTTCAAAAACAGTGGACCAATCAGAAGACCCGGGAGGCGGGGCAAGCGTTGCAAGCTTTTGTTTACAGTAGCAAGTTGGCATGGCAGCCGTTTTATTGACAGCAAGATAGCGGAGGAGGCATTGTGTGCTCTGTTTTATTTAAAACCATTCTTGAGCACTGCATCGCTATTCTGTGTGAACAACCCCTTAGTCGTTTTCACGGATCTGTTTAAACGGGTCATTTTGAGAGTGTTGTTGCCTGTAAGTGAAACTTTAAAAAAAAAAAAAAAAAGAGAACAATTTTTCTGTTTCCAGTACATCGTTGTTGTGTAAACTTACCAATAATCCATCATGGAATCCCTTGCTGTTCCTGGTTGGTTAATGCCAGTTTACTGCTGATTTAGATTTTAGGAAAGCAAAGTTGAAGTTACTTGAATGAGGAAGACTTGATGGTTTTGCTAGTAAACAAGGCTGTTGGTGGCACTTACATGCATGTACCATTAGACATGATTAGGAATTGGCAAAGAGAAGCAAATACAGTTTGTCAGTTTAATTATAAAATACAGTAAGGAAAGACTGAAAATCTCCCTGCTCACCGGAGGAATCATTAGTTAGGTCTTTGATGTCACTGCATATGTTTATACAACGAAATTCTGTAAAAGCCATCCAATTAGCAGCATTAAAAGAGAAAAAATAAATAATTAAATACATAAGAGTCATGTAAATATAATAACAAATATATTTTTGCTGGATGGGTTTCATTTGCAGCTTGACAAACATGATCATCTTCTTTTCCACTGTAACATTTACAGCTTTGTCAATCATTCTGTTGTACTGCAGTGACATGAAATTTCACTTATTGCTTTTTAACTGTGAGCAAAACTTTTTATCGCCTCTGTCTTTAGAGCTGTCAATATATTTTGCAATAGTAGTTTGATGTTGTGTCATGTTCCCAGTGAGCATGTGGTTCTGGCATTGACTGTAATCTTTAGGAGCTGATAATGTCATAGTCATAAAAATGGGAAAAAAATGATATTTGAAAATCAACACTGCGGTGAATTGTATCCATAGGTTATGTTTTTTTTTTGTTTTTTTTTTGGAGTTTTGCTGAAATGTCAGTAGGTAAAGGCATGTTGCAATTTCATTTCAAATCCTTGAGAACTTCACATTGCTGAATATATTTGGGGTGGATTTTATGATTATTCATAAAGTTATTCATTGTCTGCGTTTTAATGTGTTCTTACAGAATTACCAGAATGTTACCATTCTACCTAGGGTTTTACTTAAGTTCAAGTTCATTTCATTTGTGTCATTTTGTGCAGAAAGAATTTGAAGTTGCATTTAATAAGCGACTAGTTAATAGGGAGAATTGGTCTCTAAACTGAAGTGTTACCTTGAAGTTTTATGGTGCGTCTTTCTATCTGTCCAGTCAATCTCCTAGTGTTTATTAGAGCTATTTGAGTGAGTTAATTAATTAATTAGAGCTGCATTCATTGACTGTTCAGCTTTAGTTTATGCAGATCAAGTGGATCACAACAGTACACTCTGCAGCTCCTCGTCCAAGCTCTTGCTATTTAAGACTGAACTAGCGTGAGGCTCTACTGGCTGACCTTCCAGGTTGTGTGACTGATGATATAGAAGGTGGCAGCACGTCTGCTCTTCAGTCAAGAAAAGAAATCCCACATCAAACCCTCCCTGATTTCTCTCCACTCCCTTCCAGTTGCTACCAGAATCAAATTTAAGGGGGTCCTATTGTGCTTTTTCACTGTTTTTAAGTGTAGTTAGTAGAGATGCACGATAATGGATTTTTGCCAACATCCCGATAATTTTCAACTCATTTTAGCTGATAGCCGATGCCAATACATTTCCTTTTGTTTGGAAACAAGTCTCTCCTAATATTTTAGAATTAAATAAACAATAATGAAGTTATTTTATAATGACGGTACTTTGAAGCTTTGAAAATAACTATAAATAAACTTTTATATATGTATGTATATATATATATATATATATATATATATATATATAAGAAAAATGCAGTGGTAACCTTAACATTTTATTTTAGGATTTATTATTTGATGATGTCTGGAGCAAAACAGTTGTAAAGATTCTGAAAATCTTTTAGAGCTCATAATTTGTTGAAAAAATGTAAGATTACAAATATGATAATGAATCAATCTGTATAGTTATTTACAAGTTTCATGTTTTTTTTTTTTTTTTAATTCATGTAAGATATAGCTTCTGACCTTTAAATACATATACATAGTTTTATGACATTAATTACTGTTTTATTTAATCAGAAACAGTCTAAATGTTATTTGTGTATTTTACTTTCGTTTTATTAGAAGAAGGCCAACAGCGCCCCCTACAGAATTAAAACTCCTTACAGAATGGGCATTAGGACCTATTTATACTTTTATATTTTAATAATTTGTTTTATTTTATTTATTTATTTATTTATTTTTAATTGAATCTCTCAACATTTTACAACAATAGCCAGGTGGTGAAGACAAGAAAAAAGAAACTAAATTACAATGTCACTCGCAATCACATTTACACTCTCTGCTACCTGCGACGTCACTTGAAATCCACACAAATCGTGCGTGTTGCCAGTGGAGACAAGACGCTGCGGTGGTTAAATGATTAAAACTAATTTAATAGCATAACGTACAGGGTCCTGCAAGTCATCTGTAGGAGATAAAGACAAGACGCACAAATCTGTGGCCACAGAACAGCAGAATACAAATGCAATGTCTATGAATATGAGTCTGAATCTCCCGTAGAAAACACTTGAAATGGCTTAATGCATTAACATAAATTAAGTGGCATTAATAGATCAAATTTGTTATATAGTTTATTAATTTAATGTAAAGGCAAGCATATGGCCATGAACACAATGCACAAACTTTCACTTTTCTACTTGCCCAGCAAACGCTTAATGTGGCAAAACAGACTAAGATGATAAAGACCAAATTCAGTATACACCTTACTGTTGACAAACTATATACCAGCAGATATGAGTGTGCAATAAGAAATGCATTAAGTGATATTAAAAAGGCCAACTCCATGTAGGCAAGCAGACGTGCCCAGAACGCAATGCATTAAATAGACGTTTTCCTCCTGTAGAAAATCAATATAAATGAAACACAATAATATAAAAGGGCTGTAGAGATTATTCTGTATATAATATATGTTTATTCTGGGATCACCTGCTTGTCTGTAGTTGTTTTAATAATGAATAGGAGCATATTGAGTTTAGTCTTTATCATCTTAATCCGTTATGCCACATTATGCCACGTTTTGCGGAGGACAACACTATATAGCCTACATATACATTATATTAATTAACTGTATATTGAATTTGATCTTTTAATAGCATCTTAATACATTAATGTTAAAGGAGAAGTCCACTTACAGAACAACAATTTACAAATAATTTACTCACCCCCTTGTCATCCAAGATGTTCATGTCTTTTTGTCTTCAGTCGTGAAGAAATTCTGTTTTTTGAGGAAAACATTTCAGGATTTTTCTGCATATAATGGACTTCACTGGTGCCCCGATTTTGAACTTCCAAAATGTTTAAATGCAGCTTCAAAGGGCTCTAAATGATCCCAGCCGAGAAAGAAGGGTCTTACGACCGGTAATTTTTTTACTTTTTAAGCACAAAAGCTGGTGTAGCACAGGCTCTGGGATGCGCGTTCACGGCGCTGCGTACTATTGAATCACGTCAAAAGGTCACGCAGAACTACAGACCCAGTGTTTACAAAGCGAATGCTTAAAGACTAAGGAAGTGCAAGTAAGTCAAACGCTGTTTACAGACAAAAAGGTACAACGATGTCAGACGATTCTGAAGTTGTAGGAGAAAATAAAATGGAGTTTTTCGCCGTACTCTACCTTTTTGAGCCGGAGTACACAGACGATGAACTTAGACGTGATTCGTAGTAGTGATGGGAAGTTCAGATCATTTCAGATCTTCTTCCTCGGTTGGGATCGTTTAGAGCCCTTTGAACCTGCATTTAAACTGCATTTTGGAAGTTCGAAATCAAGGCACCAATCAAGTCCATTATATGCAGAAAAATCTTGAAATGCCATCATTTCTTTACGACTGAAGACAGAAAGACCATCACACATGAACATCTTGCATGACAAGGGGGTGAGTAAATTATTTGTAAATTGTTGTTCTGGAAGTGGACGTCTCCTTTAAGCATGAAAATCTATTCTAGCACACCCCCAAAACTAAATCAAGACTTCACTGGCATAATAGGACCCCTTTAAGGCATTGACACTGATTTGCAGGACTGCTGCTGGAACTGTTCCCACCTGCTGTTCATTCACAATGAAGCAGAAAGTCACTTTCCAGAGCCTTTACTCTCTCTGCTGCTCTCTGGTGAAATGAGCTGCTGGCAACAGCAAGCATTTTCAGATATGCTCTAATATATAACTTGGTTTTTTTGGCCTGAAAAAAATTGGTGTCTTTACTATGAATACACACTTCAACGCTTATGAATAATTTTCAAATTCATTTAGAGGAACATTTTTTACTCTGAGAGGATATTTTGACAGCTGGCTCCTTTGAACTGATCTGTTTAACTAATTGAAAGTAATGAGCTTATAAGTCTGTTAAATAAATAAATGTGAAAGTGAGATCTCTTGTCATGCTGATGTAATATTCATAGCAGTTATCACTGATCACTAAAACCAAGAGACACACACATCACTTCTTTCAAGCCCTTTTGTGGTTTCTCATTGGAACTGTGGGTATTACCCACGATTCCAGTGAGAAACCACGAGACCCAAATCTACAAATCATTTACATTTCCAATTTCTAAAGCTGGATTCTTTGGAAATTTGTTGCAGAAGAGGAACATGAGGAAGAAATCTTTGCGAGGTTCAAACAACAATGAATAAATAATGTCCACATCCTGTAGATCTCCTGCAGTTGGAAGCCGAACTCATTCCCTTAAAAGCCATAAAACACTAATGCGGGTCCCTTAGCAGCTAACTGAACCCTGAGACAGAAGAGAAGAGAATGGAGTGAGTAATTTAATGTAATGGACAGAAAGAAATTGTTCCTCATTTAACTTTATTGCTGAACCTTGGAAGAACAGAAAAGACACTTCATTAGGTTTCAGCTTTAATAGCTCCATCTGTCTAAATCAGATAGAGACCTTAATGGTGTCTTACAATTATTTATATTTTATAAAGAGTGTTTAAAATCCCCTAGTTGATTTCTGCCTGCAAGTCTGGCATTTAAGCATTCCACTTTTCACACAAGATCTCTTCTGCTCAAATACTTCTGACGCTTTTATAATGTGCACGGTCTCACCTTCCCATTTGACTTTCAGAAGAGGATCTGAGATGTGTGGCACAAATACCAAATGTTATTTATACTCTTGAGCGCACTGGGAAAACAAAATCCTGTAGCTTTTCCAAAAAACTAGCAGCTGTGGTTGCCATAATTATTCTGTAGGGGTGTGACGAGACATTTATCCTACGAGACGAGACGGGACACAAGACTGGGTTCACGAGAACGAGACGAGATGAGATTTTTAAACTTTTCTTAAGAAATCCTCAATGATGAAATATATAGGGAAAATAGTCTTTTAGTCAACTGAAAAAGACAAAATGCAGGTGCATTTAGAACTTCATGAAATTAAACTTCCATTTTAATGAATTATATGGAGTAATAAACAACATTTAAACAAGAGCTTCACGATTCTGGATGAATTGAGAATCACAATTATTTATAATAAATTGGAGACCATGATTCTCTTACGATTCTGGAGAAAAAAGATTAGAAAAACAAAATAACACTTTACTAGTGGTTCATTGCTTAAGTCTTTTAAAACCATATATTTATTTAAACTACATAAATCAATAAAAAAAAACATTCAATGAAGGAGTCAGTGTCTCACTTCATTAGGATATGTTTCACTATTGAAATCTCCTGAATGAATGATTTAATGACATAATTTTTTGAAACGGGCAGTTGTCGCCACCTCCTGGTAGAAGAGGATAAACGTTAAAATACATACAAATGTTAAAGGACAACTCCACTTCCAGAACAACAATTCACAAATTATTTACTCACCCCCTTGTCATCCGAGATGTTCATGTCTGTCTGTCTTCAGTCGTGAAGAAATTATGGTTTTTGAGGAAAGCATTTCAATATATTTTTCTGCATATAACGGACTTGATTGGTGCCCTGATTTCGAACTTCCATAATGTAGTTTAAATGCAGCTTCAAAGGGCTCTAAACGATCCCAGCCGAGGAAGAAGATCTGATCGGTCGTTTTTTTCGGAAAATAAAAATGTGTATACTTTTTAAGCACAAAAGCTCGTGAAGCACGGGTTCTGGTATGTGCGTTCACGATGCTACGTACTAAATCATGTTAAAAGGTCACACTGAGTGTAGGCGGAACTACAGACCCACTGTTTACAAAGCAAACGCGCAAAGACTAAGAAAGTGCAAGCAAGTCAAACGCTGTTTACAAACAAAAAGGTACAACGTGTTGGACGATTCTGAAATTGTAGGAGAAAATAAGATGGAGTTTTTCGTCATACTCTACCTTTTTGAGCCGGAGTACACAGACGATGAACTTAGACTGATTTGTAGTAGTGATGGGAAGTTCGGATCATTTTACCGGCTCAGACCTTTGAGTCTCGTTCAGCAAAATGAACGAATCTTTTTTCAAGTCATTTCGTTCATTTTAGCAAAATCAGCATCACGTGACAGCCCCATGAGATGAACGAACGACTCAAAAAACCTGAAGACTTGAAACAGGGAACTAATTCCAATGCAGAACCTAATAGGATGTTGCGCATGTGTGACTGAAAGATCCCGTGGGTGTTGGAATCGAGATCTCGATATTTTAAGGATTAATGTAAACACTGCAAAATGTTTTGCGAGGATATCGTCACATCCCTATTATTCTGTAAAAATAAAGTAAAATTGTGACATCATGATTTCCCCTTGATACATCCCTTAACATGCGTCATCATTGTATGTAATCAAGGAGCTGTGAACAACTCATGTTGCTGATGCAAAGAAACTTTGCATAGCATTCTTAAAGATCCTCATTAGAAATTCACAGCTGACGTTTATTTAATGGCAAAGTTTCCTTTTGTTGTTGTAAACATGCTGCCGGTTTTTTCATTGCCAAGCATTTAAGCAAGCAAAAGCAAGTAGTCTACCATATTAAAACATACTTTTGCAGTCATTATGATTGCGTTGTTTTAATTTCTTCTGCCTCCTGCTCAATATGGCTCTATCACAGCTCTTGTCACCTTGAGTATAAAAAACACACACAGTGTGCTGTAAAGGAGGGCGTGGCTACTAGGGATGCAACAATACAGTAATATAATTAGTCCACGGTTCAGTACGTAAAAGCATACGATAAAGGCATCGCTATTGTTGTAACTGAATCAAAACAAGATATAACGTTAAACGTTTTGAATGATGAAATGTAAAACACTCACATGCAATAGTATATGGTTTATCTGTGTTCAAGCCATCTTGGGTATTTTCATAATGACTTAATCAAAATGTTCAGGGAATGTGGGTGAAATAATACAATTCCAATGAAGAGTGTCTCCCTTCAAGCATACTTTTAATGAAACTATTTTAATTAAAATGTAACATTTTTTTTTTTAATATTCTTTTAAAATATTCTTTTCTGAAGGATATGTATGAATAAACTGTGGCCAGCACATTGCATTGGCTGAGACTTGAATTCACAGAAAAAAACTGACTCTAAAAGTTTTTTTTTTATTTGGCAGGCTGTATTCTCAGCATCCTAAGTAACCAATTTCCATTCCTTTTGATTTTTACAATATATACCGTAAATCCAGATGAAGCAAAAGATGCAGCAAACTTGTATATTTACTGCTCTCAGACGATCAATATCCAGAGAGCACTATTGACTCCCTTCTGTGCCCTTAATAGTGAGCGCATTCAATCAATGAGCCCAAACGCTGATGGGAACTCGTCTCTGTCGTCGGCACAGGGGCCAAGCCTGGGAGAAACTCTCTCGGCCCAGTTGCCAGACTGTGTGATTTTTATAAGGGAGACCAAAGTGGCCACACATCAGGTGTTTTATTTGATTCGAACTGTAAAGTCATCAGGTCAATTATGCCTTTGGAGCACTGGCTGCAATGCTTGTCACGACCTCATCCTGACAGGGAAACGCTCTGCAATATTTTTTTTATTGCACATTCCCAATAATTTGAGCTTCTCAGATATTTGATGGCAACATTTATACGCCTCTGACAGATGACTCAAACAGACCCCAGCAATCTTACACGTATGTTTAGGTAAGAGCAGACTCACCTTTGGATGCCGTCGCAGCCTCTGCAATCTTCAGACATTGCATTTGAATGCTGAGGCTGCAACCACAATTTGTCATATATTATACATATAAAGTGCTGCTTGAAAGTTTGTGAACCCTTCAAAATTTTCTACATTTTTGCATAAAAATAACACTTAACATGATCAGATTGTCACACTAGTCCTGAAAGTTTACAAAGAGAACCCAATCAAACAAATGAGACTAAAAATATACTTTGTCATTTATTTACTGAGAAACATAATTCAGTGTTAAATACTGCTTTCAGTATCTGTTGTGACCCCTTTTTGAAGCAATAACTGCAGGTAACGTTTTCTGTAACCGTTGATCAGTCCTGGACAACGACTTGTAGGAATTTTAGCCCATTCTTCAGTACAGAAACACTTCAACCCTGTGATATTGTTGGGTTTCCTCCTAAGAACTACTTGCTTCAGGTCCTTCCACAACATTTCAATTGGATTAAGGTCCGGATTTTGACGCAGGCATTCCAAATCATTAACCTTGTTCTTGTTTAACCATTTTTTGGTGTAATAACTTGTGCGCTTGGGGTTGTTATTTTGCTGCATGACCCACTTTCTCTTTAGATTTTAGTTCATGGACAGATGTCCTGATATTTTCCTTTAGAATTTGCTGGTATAATTCAGAATTCATTGTTCCATCAATGATGGCAAGCTGGCCAAGATGCAGCAAAACAGGCCCAAACCATGATACCACCACCACCATGTTTCACAGATGGAATAAAGTTCTTATTCTGGAATGAAGTGTTTTTCTTTTTCCAAACATAACACTTCTCAGTTAAACCCAAAAAGTTTTATTTTGGTCTCATCCATCCACAAAACATTTCTCCAATAGCCCTCTGACTTGTTGTTTAGCAAACTGCAGACAGGCAGCAGTGTGTGAGTTCTGGTTTCCTCCTTGCAACTCTGCCGTTCATACCATGGTTGTTCAGTGTTTTCCTGATGATGGACTCATGAACATTAATATTAACCAATGTGTGAAAGGCCTTTATTTGCTTAAAAGTTACCCTGAGGTCCTTTGCAACCTTGCAGACTATTACAAGTCTTGCTTTGGAGTGATCTTTGTTGGTCGACCGCTCCTAGGGAGGGTAATAGTGGTCTTGAATTTCCTCTATTTGTAAACAGTCTGTCTGACTGTGGATTTGTGGAGTCCAAACTCTTTAGAGATGGTTTTGTAACCTTTTCTAGCCGGATGTGCAACAACAACTTTTTCTGAGGTTCTCAGAGACACAACCATGATCAGACTTTGATAGATTCCTGTTCTTTAATAAAATAGGGCATACACTGGCACCTGATATTCCTCCTATTGACTGATAACACATCTGAACAAACGGACTCTAATTTCACCTTAAAATTAACTGCTAATCCTAGAGATTCACTTACTTTTGCAACTCACAAATATTTAACACTAGACCATTTTTTTCTCAATAAATAAATGCCAAACTATATATTTTCATTTTGTTGATACAGATAATGTACTCACCCCCTTGTCATCCAAGATATTCATGTCTTTCTTTCTTCAGTCGTAAAGAAATTATGTTTTTTGAGGGAAACATTTCAGGATTTTTCTCCATATAGTGGGCTTCGATGGTGCCCCGATTTTAAACTTCCAAAATGCAGCTTAAATGCAGCTTCAAACGATCCCAAATACAGTTCTGACTCAAGACAGTTAGGGTATGTCCAATAACTCCAATCGTATTTTCTCCCTCAACTTCAAAAATTATTTCAAAATCATCCTACATCGCTGCAGAAGTACCGACACAGTCTTTGCAAAGAGAACATGCAAAGAAGATCAAACACGCTTAACAAAAAAGGTAAACCGTGATCTAAGACAATTTTAAAGTTGAGGGAGAACATGAGATGGGAGTTTTTCGACATACCCTAACTGTCATGAACCGGAACAAAACAGAGGTCGGGAAGAGGAAGACGATGAGCGTTTGACATTTAAAAAGTATAGAAATTTTATTATTTTTATGAAAATAACCGATTGTTTTGCTAGATAAGACCCTTCAGTTCAAAAGGAATTTCAAACTTGGGGCACCATATCAGTCTACTATATGGAGAAAAATGCTGACATGTTTTCCTCAAAAAACACAATTTCTTTTTGGCTGAATAACGAAAGAAATGAACATCTTGGATGACAAGGGTGTGAGTACATTATCTGTCAATTTTTGTTCTGGAAGTGGACTTGGTACATATTAATTCCTAAAGTGTAAATATTAGTAACTTTTGAAAAGGTACAGGAGACATCCAGAGACAGCTTTCGTATATGTTTTTTACATGTCTAATTTTACACGTCTTATACTCCTTTTTTGTTGCACAGATTTGTCCAAGGTTGAAGATGAGCTTGCAAAACATGCAAGCTGTTCAAATCGGCATCAAAAATAAATGGTACAAAACTAAATATTAATAGGTTCTCCTCCTTTCAGAATTGATTATAGTATCCTACGTGTACGCTTTATACGTTATTGGTTGCATGTTATTAGGGGTGTTTTTTCCAGCTTTCTGTGACCCATCAGAACAGATCTGCAACCTGCCAGTTGAGAACCGCTAGTATATTAAATTCAGTGTTGGGGAAAGTTTTGACTTTTGAGTAATGCCTCACAATATTGCGTTTTTAGGGAAAGTCATGCATTGTTACTTTTGCATTGCTTTTTCTCATCTGGGCTGGGCTCGCCTATTTGTTTTTAATATAAAAACTACTATTTTTGGCAAATGTAAATGCCCTTTCACACCAAAAGCGAAATGTCAGGAGGAAGGAAGTGTAAATTCACGCCTGTACAATAGAGGGCGCAGCTCAAACAAACCTTTCTGCTGTGCTGCTATTCTGGATTGCATGACGAATGGGACACAGGAGAAGAAAGTTCAACACACTTCAGCCAAAAAAAAAAAAAACCCACAGATGTTGTTTATGTAAAGTCATTAATCTAAACAACAGACTGAACACTAGCATTCATTTCTAAGCTTTTGATTTTCTTTTCCCAGTTCCTCATGCTACTTTTAATGGCTGTGTTTTAAAACTGGAGCAAAGGTGGGAGAAAGTGTGGGCTAATTATACACTTGCTTTATGCAAAGACTCTTCAGGTCCTCCAGCGAGAGAAAACGGGCAGCAGTTGGCATGTTTGCCATGCTATACTCTTGGGTACCAAAGTGAAGTACAAAAAACTGGTGCACACGCTACTGCAGCGAGAGCCAAACCTGAACTGAGCCCCAGGACACTGTGTTTGTTTAACAAATCTTTTCCCAGTCCAAGAGAATCATCAAAATATTAATAAAAAGGTTTAGGAAGAGATTTGGTATAATTTCTCATCAGCGCAGTCAACATCAAGTTGTTTCTCCCTATTGCGTTCTTTAGGGCTGTATTGCATAATGTACAGCCTGACATTTTACGCCTTATGTGAATGTGTCTTTGTAAGTGTTTTTAAATGGCTTTGAACTGTGCAAGTGACTGATGTCCCAGGCAAGTGATTTCCTATATATTTTTATGCATTAAGACGTGCATCATGTCACTAGGCACTGCCTTCATCCTCAAATCAATATTTCATGTTCATTTATTCATGTATTTGTTAAGCAACCATGTAATAAGTGGAGTAAAGACTATCGATCAGTATCATTAAACAAACCACCTCAGGATATATTAATTTAAAGATATTGAGTAAAAGCCATCTGTTATAAAAACTGCATGCAACAACATTCATATAATATTCAAACATTTTTAAATGTTTTTTATGTATAGCCAGGGGCAGTGCTAAACCCCCCACAAAGACATTGTTCATTGGGTTTTATTGCTTTGTATTAGGACTGTCTTTTTACCATGTTAATCTGGTGTAATTATTTATGGAAAAAATTGTCAAAATAATTAATAATACGTCATATCACATTGATGCAGGATGACTGACTGACTGCGATGCAGCCTGTGAGAATACAGTTATTATATGCCGTAAAATTTTAAGATATGAGGGCAGAAAATCTCCCTGTGTGGATTTGTATCTTATTAATATCATGTGATATAGCTTAGCAATATCACACAAGTGACTCATTCATAAAGACAGTCACTTGCTGAATGAATCAGCCGTTTGAATGAATCAGTGGAATGAATGGCTAACTCATTAGGGCTACTAATATGCGGCTCTCATAACCTGCCATTATTGTGACTGGAGAGTACAGCAGAAATGTAAATTCTTGTATTATTATTATTTTTGTAGGCAAGGGTATTTTTTTTTTTGTAATAGTTCAGATAAGTCATGTTGTTTTTTGTTTGTTTGGTTGGTTTGGTGATGCACACTAATGCAGTAGGTTTGGAAGTTTGTCTGTGCATTTTCACCTAAATGACTAACATTAGTTGCAAGGATAAGACTGACAATTTCTCCAGAAAGCAAACTTGCTACAGTTGTGTAACATTAGCTTGTTTGCTGTAAAAGTTATATCTGCCCATTCATTGCCCATTTGAATTGATGCTCTGATGTTAGTTACAATAAAGGGCCGTTCACACAGAAATCGTTTTCCCATTTCAGTGTGCTACTTTTCTATTGTTTATCTATGTAAACGTGTGCACTCACATCTTTTGGTGCATCCTGCACGAGCGCCACACTTTTGAGGTAAGTTAAAAGAATTGTAACTTTTTTTACGTGCAGTGCCGCTCTTCGATGCCAGTTCCAAAACAGTGGATTAAAAGACCCCGGGGGCGGGGCAAGTGCTGTGAGCTTTTGTTTACAGCAGCAAGTTGGCATGGCAACTGTTTTAATTGACGGCAACATGGCGGAGGAGTCCATTCCTGCGTCCATTCCTGAGTGCCTCGTCTCATAGAGGTAAATGCGCATTTTCTGTGAACGGCCACTAAGGCTGCTTTAACTAGGCTGCTTAATTTAGATTGCACTGAAAACAAATCTTGATAATATTCTCTCTGCAGTTTTATTATACCGTTGTCTGCCACAGTGGCTGATGTCAGGAAGATTTACTCTGCATTTTGTATTGAAAATGCTCACAGTGGCAAGATGCATTATTCCCCCAAGTTTACTGAAAACTTTGCATTATCACATTTGATGGTTGAACAGGCTGAAATGTCTGACTGAAAAAAAAAAGGTTCAGTTGCTGCCTTTTTAACGGGAGACACTGCAGGCAAAAACACTGTTTCTTCATGCACCTGTCAAGTTTGAGATTTTGGGCTTTTCGGTTTTTCATAGTGCTTTTCCAGATTAGTAGAAAGAAAACATCCAAAATACACTGTTGAGCGTTTCTTTTATAGCGCTTTATTGAATTGTGTCAGTAGATTTTAATTAAAATACATATTTTTAAAGGCTGTTTTCTCAAAATGAGTTTTTTCTACACTTCAGTAGCACTTACACACACCAAACTTTACATTTTTATTCCTGTCTATATCCTGAAGGTTTTTACAGAGGGATTTGTTCATATACAATTTGCTTGATTTATATACAATATTTTATTCCCCCTAAAATTATGAAAATATTTTTTTTGTCTGTTCTAAGAGTGACAAAAATAAGATTTTTATTTAAGATTTTTATTTTATTTTAAGATTTTTAATGTAAAAACATTTGACTCTAATATGTCCAAAAAAAAAAAAAATTAAAAATTAAACACAAATTTTTGAAACAGGCTTCATCCAGTGTTTAGATTTTTGTATTATAAATGTATGCAAATTAACACATATTTCATTAAATAATGCCTTTTTTGCATATTTAAACCTAACATTTTAGGATACTTGTAATAAACTTTTTTTTGCAATTATCAATGCAATTAATCAGCTGGGTTAGGCAGGCGATAACACTTGCCTACCTTCTATTGTAAACAAAAGCTCACAATGTTTGCCCCGCCTCCAGGGTCTTCTGATTGGTCCACTGTTTCGGAACTGACAATGATAAGTGGCGCAATGAATGTGGACAATGAAACAGTCGTACATGTCTGTCTAGTGTGTTTACATAGAAAAGCAAAGGAAAAGTAGCACAATGGAATTAAAAAATGTGTGAATGGTCCTTAAGTGTCTTAACATTTAATAGCCTATAGTTTATATGTTGTACAAAACATCTTATTAAAATTGCAAATCAAGGCTACAGTAAAGCCAGTCCTTAAAGTAATTGGCTATCATCAGTAATGGTTACAAAAATGACGTGGTAGTCTATTTTGGATTACGGTGAAATTTGGTAAAAGGAATCTCTGAATGGTTGTGCATTTATTGCATGTACACTGGACTTCAGGTGTCCAAAAGTGTCCAAATACCTTTTTGGCCTACTGTATATTTAGTAAAGGTAAGTTATTTCAAGCACTGTTATGTATTTCTTTCAGCAACAGTACAGTCACTTTCATCAGATGAACCAGCTGTCTGTTATTTGTGAAACGTTCCTGTTTGCACTGTTGAAAGCAAGGAAAACTTTGGCCTTCATAGAGCACCATATCCTGTGATTTATGATAATTCGAGGATTACAGCACCTTATTTGTGTTATCGCTGCAAAACAGTATCTCCTTCCCATTAATCTAAAGCCCTATAATTACCCTGGGAATCCTTTACTGTTCATTAGCTTGCAATATTACTTAATGCACAGATGCAGGCACTGTTTGAAAAATAACATGGGCTTTATCTAAGCTAATAAATGTTACCTTAATGTTATGAAAACCGGCATTCTGTTGACTTCCTAAATTAAAGCTGCTTTTTGGACATGGTTTGTTTCTGCCGTTTTCACTCTATGGTGAAATCCTGACTTTGCGACTCAAATGTGAATATTTAATACGCACATGAATTATTCAGTTGATTGTAAATAGCTTCGGAAATCTTTTGTCCTCTTTGCTCTAGACGTCCTTGTTGAGCAGCATTTCCCAGGGTGCTTTCGGCAACACATTTACAGTCAGTCTACAAATGCACTGGCGTGCGGAGAACACTGAATGTGTTTACATGTGATCACTGCTGGATAATGAACATAGATGGAGCAAATAAAGAACGCAGCTCGTGCACTAGCTCACCGAAATTAAACGTTTACAATATAGTACATTTTTAAAGACTGTTTTAATAATCTTTTTATCATACTTTAAAGAAATACACTTATTATGATTATAATTTTAACTTGGTCTGTTCTGCCACTTCATCATTACAAATGTGTAATTGCAAATCTATTTAAATTTAAATGTTTCCTTTTTTGAAAACTTGGAAAATATTTTTAATTTTATGAAAATACCAGATATTTTCCACCCTTTTGCAGCCCTAATTTAAATACATAAGGACATACACGTTTCAATAGAAATGAGATTAAAAGTATATGTTAATACTTTTTAAGTATTAAAATATATTATTTCTGTAATAACTCTTTTTAAAAGTGTGCTAAAAGTGTACTTTTCCCACAAGGTTTCCACACATGAAGAAATAAATGCAGATCTTAAGCTCCAAAATCCATTAAACATGACATATTTTGATGCAAATTGTAACAATAAATTATTATTTTTCACGTGTTTATTTCATTGATGTAAACCGGTACGCTCCACATGGAGCGAAGTTTAGAGATGACACAAAGTATGTGTTTCCTGTGAAGAAGGGGAGGTAGAGATGCAAGATGACGGAGAGAAAGCCAAGAAACTTGATGAAATACACTTCTGCTCCATTAAACAATTGGCAGCTTCCTGCTAGTCCTGCCAATTGATTTACTTAATGTTGGTTGCTGCAGTTCATTATGCAGGCCTGTCTTCATGCGTCTGATATGCGGCCTCACTGCTGTTAGAGAAACAGATGGTCAACAAACCCAATTAACCTTTTCCATGCTGTGCTCTGGTCTAGCTTACCCATCACACACACACCAGACCTTGTTTACTTACACAAAATCTTAATTATGTATATCTGTAACATGTAGTACATATTGTGTACATACTATTCATTAAGGAATCAAGGAGTCATCAAACAAGGAAAATATCATCATGAGGAAGGAAAAAATCAAAAATCAATGTCAGAACGTGTTCAGCAAAACTGTCCTAAAAGTATCAATCAAATATCAGTGGACATCGGTAACAACTATTAATAAACAGCAAATTAGTAGTTTATTGAGGCAAAAGACATAGTTAGTGGTTTGTTTGTAGTGAGAACTGGACCTTAAATTAAAAAGTGTGACCAACATTTCATGTGTCACAATTATGTCTAACATTAACATTAAAAGGCATGGACTAATAATGGCAAAAGTTGCAAGAGTTCTCTCTGCAAAGCTGGACTTCAGTGTTTTTTAATCAATGGCAAAACAAAAGAACAACAACAACAAAAAGAACACTAATCGGGTTATTAGCCAAGCAGCAATTTGCTGCTCTCACGGCCAGGTCTGCAGTGACACTTCAGGTAATTATCCTCACTTAGAGATCAGTTGAACTAAGCCAAGCCAAACAATCTCATCCAATCACTGACCACCATCTTTCTGTTAGAACCACTCCATCTCTGTTCCAAAACTCATGTTACACCCCTGCTTCCACTAGTATTATATGATTTTGGCTGTTTACTTCATATGGAAAGGGAGTTTACATCAGATTACATCAGAGTAATTGGGACCTTGACCTTCGATGATTCAATTCATCCATATTAATAAGCAAAAATGAATTTAAATAGATCAATTCGGTGTTTGCAAACAGTGATGATGTTTTTTTTGTTGCCGGTGCTGGTGGCAAAAAATGACCGTTTTCAAATGGACGTCTATGGAAGCCATGGAATAATAGAATAAAAAAAAGGTAAATTTGAGTTTATTCTCGCAATTTCAAGATTATATCTCACAATTCTGGTAAGAAAAATCAACTTGTCAACTTTTCCCTAAAAAGTAACTAATTATGTTTTTATGGAAAGACGTCGCAGCCGGCGGCTGGTGTGCCCTTGACAGTCACTAGAGGACACACTTCTGGATCATTGTTTGTTTGGTTCTGGACTGGTCAGTTTGTTGTTGCACTGATTATTGTTCCATTACCCCCAGCTGTTGATCATTTTCCTATTAGCTCACTGTGATATATACCATGCTCACCTAGACTTCTGTTGCTGCAGTATTACTTCTGTTTCTAAGTGTTTACGGATTCTGTGTTTGTGGATTACGTCTTGCCAGTGTTTATGAGGTTGGTTTTGGGACTAATTAAACAGCATCTTTGCTTTCCCAAGTTTTTTTGTGACGGATCGTGACGGAAAGTAATGTGTTGTGTTACTTTTGCAATATTAAAGGGTCATGAAACCCCTGTTTCAGCACTGGTTAGTTCTCACCACCGTTTTAAAAAACTGCTGCAAAAGTGGCTGTGGTGCACTGCGGAGCGGAGGGGAAAGAGGGGAGAGAGTCAACTTCAGATTCAGACAGTTTTATTTCGCACCCATTGAGTTAACAACACAAATAAATGCACAGCCATTTGCACTCTGCATCGAAAACATGTATACGAACGCGCTGTTGCACCTCTATTAACTTTTAAGGCTTATTTTGGGGGCATTTATAATCCTTTTGATGGGTTGCGTCAAGTTGTAAAACTTTATGAATGAATTGCGTTTGTGCCGAACTCTTACAAAGCAAACAAAAACAATCACTCTCCTTCGATCCATGAACGTTTTTCCCAGTTAATATATGTAATATCACAGTCTGAAGCGTCTGTCATAGCAAATCAACACACACTGTTGTGAATAATTAGGAAGTACTATTCATGGGTTTTAGTCACGGGACCGCCATCTTCCATCTTTAGGACCTTGCGTAGCCTCTCCTTGGTGATCGGAAACCAAAAAAAACACTTCACCAACAACGAAAACCAATGTTTGTTTGTTTGTTTTTTAAATAGATACATCCTTATTTACTGTCAGGTGAACTGCTGACTCCACTAAAGTTTAGTGAAAACATACCATTTTGACCTCATACACAATCCCTCTCCATACACTCGGGCCAGTTTCAGGTAAATTCTCACCTGCCAGAGACTTGCCCATCTGCCGCACCTGGCCTGGATGTCTGTGTACTCAGTGGCAGATTCTGGACCCAATCAATCTGAGACAGCCGTAACTTACAGACACTGCCGAATTCATCCAAGCTAGAATCGTAGAATCGGCCTGTTGCGCAGCACACCAGACTTAGTCTGTTCATTAACTTGTACTGTTCATTAGTATTTCATTAAAAATTGATAACGTTACCTAGCCAAAACGTTTACTTTAGAATACGTTTAGAATACATAAATAACATGACTTAACAAATATATAAACATATCATTATTATGAAGGCGATTTTAAAGTCCATTAAAGAACTCAATTTGATCAAGCTGGCATGAGTAAAATTTATGTACACAACAATTTATCGGAGTCGGTGTACCTCAGGTACCTACTTCGGTTGTCACCCGATCTCATGAAAGTGCGTATTAGGTGTAGGTTACTACTTATTTATACGCAGAAATTGACTTCAAATGACTTGCCGTATGATACGAAATGGGTAGGATTATGGGTGTGGGGTAGATGCGTATAATATGCACGCAAAAACTGCGTATTATGCACGTCAAACACATGCATATCATATGCACGCCAAAGTCAATTTCAGCGTATGAATAGCGCGCCAAATAGAAACAGAAAATTGTGCTAATGGTACACATTTTCACGAGACCACGCTCTCGAGTTAGTACATTATAGGGTTATGAAAACAATACCTTTAACATGAAAAGAAGCAGGTTGTTGTGATCACATCATTTTAAACTGCTAAACCTCTGGAAAGTCCAAGGATCCATTAAGTGAAAGCATTCAAACAGTCTTGTCACAGATCAAAAACATCTCGTTGATTTATAAGCTTTAGGTGGAGCATAACGAAAGTCTCACATGCGAAATTAACATTTTGCAAGTTCCTTTGTGAACTCGCTAAAGTAAAATACTAAAATGTAAAAAATAATCCATTGTTATTTGGTGTTATCACAGCCCACAGCACAGCAGATAGATAGTTTTAAACCCCGATGATGAAAATAGCACAGAAAGCTGAAAATTAACCAGTTTTCTCCAACAATTGAAATTAACAGATGCTAACACCTCTGGGCAGGGCTTGCTTGTTTATTTTTAATATAAAAATTTCTATTTTTGGCAAACACAAAATCCTTTTCACATCAAAAATGAAATGAAGAAGCCTCAAGCTGAAATAAAAGTAACTTCACATCTGTACAGTAGAATGCATTTTTGCTTATTAGTAAAGTTGAATTGGGTTATTGAAGGTCAGCAGCAAAGACATTAGTTAATAAAATGGGATTAAATACATAAAGGATATTAGATTTATTTAATATATTTAATAAGTGCAACCTGTAAGATGAATTATTGTATGTTGACATTTAGTCTAGAACTACAGTAACATCAAGTTTACACAGCGCACACAATGACTCTGTCCTTACTCTTGATTTCTGTCAACATGGGGACAGCAGAAAACAAAGTAACTGGCGTTGATTATTTGAAAAAGTAATATTTTCTTGCAAATTAAAAAAGTAATGCATTACTTTACTATTTAATTGAAAATAGTAATTTGATTATGTAACTTGCATTACTTGTAATGCATTACCCCCAACGCTACTTGTCATTCTCTATTTTCACCTCGGCTCATGAGTTGGTTTCCATACTTCTGGCTTTTTTTCCCCATCAGAATTGATGAACTGACTTATTGACTTATTGTTGAGTAAAATCAAGTTATAATGTCCAAAATACAAGATCTAAACTTGCATTTGCCATAAAATAGGTAAATGTAAAATGCTATAGGTTTAAATAGTATTTCATGCTGTATCTATATAAATGTAACAATTTATTTTTAGTGTTATTATTATTATTATAAACTGTATATGTGAATATTATGTAGACCTAATATCAAAGCAGGTTTCATGCATTAGTCTGTCTTTTCAAACTTCTGTGTTTAGCTTCAAATGGTGTCTTTGACGACAGTATTGTATAAAAATGATTTGCTTTCCGATTCTGACGTCCAACGGCACAACGATGCATTTTTTTTTCTTTTATTCCATGGATTTTATCCGTTTCCCTCCACTTGTTACCAGTGTTTTTCTGCCACCACAATGAGCGCACAGCTGCACCTGTAACATCTACTCCAAACTGGTCTATAAACATAACATTTAGGTTTCTTTTTTATTTTAATTTGCTGAAGAGTGTTGAACTTTCTTCTCATGTGTCCTATTCTTCATGCAATCCAGACTGCAGCACAGCTGAAAGGTTTGTTTGAGCTGCGCCCTCTACTGTGCAAACATGAATTTACATTTCCTTTACAATTTCACTTTTGGTGGACTTTTACATTTGCCAAAATTGAACTTTTTATTTTAAAAATAAACAAGCAAGGCCAGCCCACATTTAAAATGTTACACACAAATAACATAATGCAATACTTTCCATTAAAAGGAACAAAGTAACGTAATTAATTACTTTTTAATGCAGTATTGTAATGCATTACAAACAGACGGTGTGCAATAAAATTGGAGTGCAATAATTCAAACTAAATATATTTGTAGTTGAACAATATAATGTGCCATGTGTATAAGTTTAAATCAGGTGATGTGTATTTTATGATAGGACTGTCTGTACTTTAAGGAGCATTATTTTCATTTTTAGTAATTTAATGGATGAATGTATCTTACTTTATCTGCGCTCCTTAACTCTCATCACAGTATAAGTAAGATGGTCCCATATCCAGATTTTTGAGCTATAATAATTACATAAGCAAATACTTGCATATTACACGGCATACGCTGAACACATTTCTAAATGTGCTTGAATTTAGCCCTGTTTTACGGGGTGTGTCTTCTCTATATGTAGGTTGTGTGATTTACAAAATAATCAGCATACTTCTGTCGCAACAAAGCATTTATTTTTGTATTAATTCACCTCACTATAAAAGCACAGCACTTTGGGTAACCACACAGAAACATTGAATGTGAACCAGTGGATTTTGTTTGCAATTGTTTGAGCGCATGTGTGTGACAAAAATCTCTCTCTCTCTCTCTCTTTCTCTCTGTCACCCTGCATTTATCACTCCATCCCCATCACACTTCCTGTCTGGAGCTCTTTCTGTGACAGTAGACTTTGATGGTCATCAATGAATCAAGACCATATTTATCATGCAGCCATTAATTATGTATTGGACTATTTAAAATGTATATTTCCATCTGGCATACTAAAGCAGAAGATAAATAATCATCTTACAAGAAATGTCATCTAATGTGTCATTTGCGCAGTACCGTACATCAGTTCTGCCTCAGCAGTGCTGTTCTTGTCAATTACTAATTAACACACACTATATGCAATTGTAAAACCAGTTAATTTAGATGTTATCATTTTTTTTCAGTGTACAGTGAAAATCCTTTACATAAACTGTGCAACTGAAATGTATCAATATTGTACACTCGATAGCAAAATATTATTTCCCAGTTCTTTCATACACCCGATGACCTTCATTAGTGGGTTTTGAGCTAGTCTCTAGGATTACGCTTCTCCAGTAGCTGCTTGTTCCACCAATTTCTCATGACCTGAGCATGGAAAATAAAGGTCCGAGAGGCCAGTTGAAACGGCTGCCCCATTATAGACTGGAAAGCTGCCAGGATGATTGATGATGCTTTGAACGTCCTTGATATGTATAATTCTGCCTGGGCTTTTCAGCAAACACCTTCAGTGAGCTTTGATCTCTGTACTTATCAGAGGTTAACGTTTTTTGTAGTACACTTCTTGCCAAGCAGAAATTGGCCAAGGGTCAGCGATAAGACCTCATGACCAAGTTGATACCATATATTACCATACACTGTGTATTTGACAAATATTGCATCTAGTCCACTTCAGCTGTGAAAAAGCACACAAAGCATCACTATGTGAAGCAGAAAGGGTCTGACTTCATGTTTCAGTTTGGATCCCTCCTCAAATCTGGACAGTTGAATAACTGTGTGAATGAATTTTGCAGAAATAGACAAAAATCAGTAGAACATGTGGTTATATTAAGTGTCTTTAACTTATATGTATACTTACATTTAAATTCATTTTTGATTTCACATTATTTTGATGGTCTCTGTGACACATTCTGTTGACTATAAGTAACGTTGCAGCATATGTACTAACTCTCACTAGAGTGGTAGGGTTAGGGTTAGATTAAGTTGACATGTACTTGCAAAGTTACTTGTAGTAAGTAGAATGTCTGTTGGGAGACCATCACAATAAAGAGGAAGCAGATATTAAGCACACAGTCTACTAATACTCTAGTGAGAGTTAGTTGACGTGTAGGTGCCATGTTACTTATTGACAACAGAATGTTGAAGAGGTACAATCAAAATAAAGTGTTACCTAATTTTGGATACAGTACACTTATTGTGCACATACATGTTTTTACGATATACTTATAATTTAAATGCAATGAATTTAATTATGTAATTGTAATATAACTTAAATACAGTGTGTGTGTGTGTGTGTGTAAATCATGTAACCTATTTTCTTGGAACAATTTTTTTGTCAACAGTGACAAACATTGTAAAAGTACAAAAGTACTATAATTTTAGTCTATACAACTCATGTGCCTCGTGAAGCCTCTCAAAACTGTTATATAGTTTATAGTATATAGTATATAGCACATCTAGTAGATGTGAAATCTATTGAAATCCATCTATAATCTATTTTGATTATTATTTTGTAAATTATATTTATTCTTGACCCTGCAAAACCTGATATGTACAGAAGCCCATTTCCACCACTGACTTAAAAATAAAAAAGGTAATTGCGACTTGTCTCACAATTCTGCCATTTTTCTCGGCAGAAAAAAAAGTCAATATTTTGAGATTAAAGTGGAAATATTTTGAGAATAGAGTCAAAATATTTGGACAAAGTCAAAAGTATGAGAATAAAGTCAAAATGTTTCGAGGATAAAGTCTAAATATTTTGAAGATAAAGTTGAAATATTTTGACAAAGTCAAAATTATGAGAAAAAAGTCACAATGTATTGAGAATAAAGTCAAAATTACAAGAATAAAGTTTCAATGTTTTGAGAATAAAGTCGAAATATTTCGAGATTAAAGTTGAATTGTTTCAAGAATAAATTCAAAATTAGTGAACAACAAAAGTTGTAATATTTTGAGAGAATATTCTAGCCTATTGCACAGCAGATGGCCTGGATTGGGAGCACCGGGAGAAATCCCAAAGCTGCAGCTTTCGAAATCTGTCAGTTTTATAGCGAAATACAAACAATATGTGTTACATTAAAAGCAACAAAGTACAAAATTATTGCGATTTACTGTGTGGCTGGCACACTACAAATAATGAATGAGACATTAAATATTATTTCCCATCATTTACGGTATTATATCGTGAATAAAACAGCTTGTAAATAGTCACTTATATACCTCGGAAAAGACTACAATATAAATTGTGTTAACAAATTGGAGTCTATTTCATCCTTTAAAACGACGATTAAATACATGTGAGGAACGAAAGATTGGACACCACAGACGTTTTTGCGGAGCAGGTGGTGGAATTTTCACAAAGAAAACAGTATAATTTAATCAAACAAATGTTTTATTGTAATCGAAAAGACGAATGATTCACGTGAATACAGCGATCTGTCCCGCCACATTAAAGAGTGTGAAAAACACAATTTATTCAAGACACATTGTTCGTATTTCGCTATAAAACTGACAGATTTTGAAAGCTGAGACTTGGTTCTATATTAAAAGTACCAAAAGCACACAGCTTATTGCTATTATTGGGTGGCTGGCTCACTACAAACAGTCCGAATGAATACAATCGAAAACCTGAAATATTATTTCCAAGCATACTGTCCCTGTGAGTATAACACATGCTATGATTTCTGCTAATAATCCCACATATATTCCAATAAATTCCATTGGCCTGGCAACTTTTCTCAGTGCTCCCAATCCAGGTCATCTGCATACGCAGGCTATACTTGAATTACTTCAGTTTAATTCTCGTAGTTTTTACTTTATTCTTAAAATATTTTGACTGTATTCTCGAAAAGTTGTCTTTAATCTCGGAATATTTTGATTTTTAATCTCGAAACATTTTGACTTTATTCTCGATATTTCAGCTTTATTTTTGAAACATTTCAACTTTACTCTCAAAACATTTAGATTTTATTCTCGATATTTTGACTTTCTCCTCAAAACATTTCAATTTTTATTCTCAGTATTTCAACTTTCTCCTCAAAACATTTTGACTTTATTCTCGAAACATTTCAACTTTATTCCCAAAATATTTTGACTTTATTCTCAATATTTAGACTTTATTCTCGATATTTCAGCTTTTTTCTTAAAATATTTCGACTTTATTCTCTAAATATTTAGATTTTATTCTCGATATTTTGACTTTATTCCCAAAACATTTCAATTTTTATTCTCAATATTTTAACTTCTCAAAACATTTTTGACTTTATTCTCGAAACATTTCAACTTTATTCTCAAAATATTTTGACTTTATTCTCAATATTTTGACTTTATTCTCGATATTTCGACTTTATTCTCAAAATATTGCGAATAGTTTTTTTTTAGCCGCTTAACATCTCGCAATCTCGACTTTTCTCACAATTGTTTTTTAAAAAATATTTTTTCTCACTTTCTTCCTGCAATTGTGAGTTATAAAGTACAATTCTGAGGGGAAAAAAAACTATTTTCTTGCAATTGTGACTTTATATCAAGCTATTCTGAGGAAAAAGTCAGAACTGCATCTTTAAGTCATGCAGATTGGAGAAAAAAAAGTCAGAATTGTGACATGTTAACTTATTTGTGAGAAGTCAGAATTGTGAGATAAAAAGTCGCAATATCTTTTTTTATTCTTTTATTCAGTTGAGTAAATGGCTTGCATACATGAGGAAATAATAGTCTGAAAATCTTTTTTTTTTCTAAATGGAACAGTTTATTGAAATTTTAGATGATAATAATAATAATAATAATAATAATAATTATATATATATATATATATATATATATATATATATACTGTATATGTATAATTTTTATTTATTTGTTTATTTATTTATTTATTTATTTTTTAATGAAAATTGCATGTGTTTTGTATCATGTTTGATGCATTAGGTTTTTATGGCTCATATAGCATAATATAGTGAGAGTATTTTTTATTTTTATTTTTTTCAGAAATTTAGTGTAGATGCTGATATTTGTATGACCAAAAGGTAAGATGAAATTCTGATGCGTGGAACGTAAATCTTAATAACAGTATAGCAAATACTTACATAAAATGATAGAAATATCAGTCATTACTCTATATCTCCAATAATATGTCTTATATTAAGATGTACCTGAAGCTTCTCAAAGCTATTAAAATAATAATATAATTACATTATATTACTATATGTTGAACTCAGTTCTTCTCTCAACACTGCGACTGTGTCGGAAGTTCCTTTACCAGCTCTCAAACAGGTTCAGATACAGTACATACTCAGCCTGAACTGATAGAAACCTTGTTTATTGTCACTAAACTTCAATAGAAGGTGCCCATTTCTGAGCATACCTAATGTGTTTCAGTAGGAAAGTGGGAGTAGTTTGTGATGTGCCACAGGATTGAGTGGAGATCAGGTCTGCTGGCACTCAGCGTGAAGTGTTTTCCATTACAGTGAGCGCTGGGGGAAACATCAATGAGGTGAGACGGCTTCTGCGCACGGGTCTCTCCGCTCCCACCCAAAATCACTGCCGTTAGATCAATGACCACACAAGGGAGAAACCCACAGGATGTTTTTCTATTCTTTCGTCTTATAAAAGCAATTGTTCTGCCCGTTCCTGCTCCTCTCTCTCTCGGCTCCTCCGAGTAAGCGTGGATACCCTCCGCTGCGCTCCTCCGTGTCCTGCCTTTGTCCCGAAACAACTCCCGCGACACGCTGCCGGGAGACTGATAGACACCGGCCCTCTGCTGAGGGACATGGAGCAGAGAAAATAGCCTTCCTCCCATAAAATTAAGCCACTCTGGCAATCTGTGAGAGTGGCTCCAGAGAGTGAATGTTAGAGGGAGATTGCTGTGGAAAAGAAGCATCATTCGTGTGATTTTTAGGTTGGAGCCTTATTGAACGAGAGCACAACAAACACAGGCACACAGATAGCACGAACTGTAGAGGAATGCATTCACAAAACAATGAAACGGGGCAATGGTGTGCAGTCAGTTTAAGATTAAAAATTATTGTTGTTATTTTTTTTAAATTAAAAAACATTTATAGTAGTCGTATAGTATGACATGGTGAGAATAAGGGAGAAAAAAATAACTGATTTTGATGCAGAGGCCTCAATTAAGCAAAATATGCAATTTACTGAAAATGCTGTATTTATATGGCCAAGAAGTGATGAAATTCTAATGCTTGTAATGTAAAGAGATCTTTAGCAGATACTTACATGAAATACCTACATAAAAGATAATATTTAAATGCATAGTATTATGATCAAAGCCTTGTAGTTTCAAAACAGGCAATGCAATACAATGATGCAAATGCATTGCATGCTTTAATATTAATAACACATTAATAACACGTTATTTATAGCATATTTTGTTGGAAATGTGCATCACTTGTTGATGTGCCTCACTTTACTCACTAATTATAGTTTTATTAATTTTTTTAACTGCATAACAGAAAATATGATGCATGTTTTAAATATTGTAAAAGACATCACAATACATTGTAAGGTCTTTCAAGGTTGTCTTTGTTCAAAGTAAGTAAAAAAAAATAAAAATCATTTAATTGTATCTGACATTTGTAAAGTGAAATTTGGCTATTATTTATGGTGAATATAAGTTGTAAAACAAACACACACACACACACACACACACACAAAACCCCCTTTTTTTTAAGAAACATTAAAGGAGAACTTCACTTCCAGAACAACAATTCACAAATAATTTACTCACTCCCTTGTCATCCAAGATGTTCATGTCTTTCTGTCTTCAGTCTTGAAGAAATTAGGTTTTTTTAAGGAAAGCATTTCAGGATTTTTCTCTATATAATGGATGTCATTGGTGCCCCGATTTTGAACTTCCAAAATATAGTTTGAATGCAGCTTTAAAGGGCTCTAAACGATCCCAGCCGAGGAAGAAGGGTCTTATCTAGCAAAACGACTTTTTTTTTTGGAAAAAAATAAATAAAAAAAAAAATGTTTAAAAGCTGGTGTAGCACAGGCTCTGAGATGCGCGTTCACGACGCTACGGACTATTGAATCACGCCGGAAGGTCACACAGAACGTAGGCGGAACTACAGACCCATGTGTTTACAAAGCGAACACGCAAAGACTAAGAAAGTGCAAGTAAGTAAGTAAACGCACAAACAAAAGGTACAACAATGTCCTCCTCTCAAGTTGTAGGAGAAAAGTTCCGAGTCACATTAAAGATTCGTTCAAAATGAAAGAATTGTTCAAGAACGACCCATTACTAATTCGCAGCATCGTGGATGTGCATCCCAGAGCCTGTGCTACGTGAGCTTTTATGCTTAAAAAGTATTAAAAAAATGTTATTTTTTGAAAAAAATGACAGATCGTTTCACTAAATAAGACCCTTATTTCTCAGCTGGGATAATTTAGAGCCCTTTGAAGCTGCATTTAAACTACATTTTGGAAGTTCAAAATCGGGGCACCAATGACATCATTTTATGCAGAAA
>JAHKKF010520034.1:0-12838 GCA_019740295.1 Labeo calbasu | reverse complement strand
CCCTTATCAGTGCAAAATTAACACAAATTAAAAAGGATTCATGCCAATATTGTCCAAAACCCCACTTTTCTAGGGCGTTTCCAAACTTTTGGAGGGCAGTGTATTATAGTAGGGTTAGGGTTAATACAATTAACTTAATTAACTTAAAAATAGAGCCAAAAAAAGCCAATTTAATTTCTGACACAGCTGATGAGAGAGCAGTTATCAAGTTATCAAACAGTCTTTTCAACTACACAGTATTATTACTGTCTTACAATCATTCATATTAATCACAGAAGTACTGGAATAAAGGTTTATAGTTTGGATAAACACTGATGTCTATGGTAGAGATCAAGTAATTGGCGCTTCAAATAACATTTGTTTTGCCACTAGTAACAAGTGCCTGTCAAAAATGTATTTGTCATTGAATCATTCATTCAAGACATTTATTCAAAAATGGTGATTCATTCAAGAATGAAACAAATGAAGTATTCATAAGTGAGTCATTGAATCATTCACTCAAACAATTTTTTATAAAATTCATTCTAATTAATTAAACATAATATTTTGTCACAGCCTCTCGTAAATTACAAGTCATCTTGCTTGAATCGTGGGACGGTTGTGATTTCTATTTGAAACAAATTTTATTCTCAATTTATGCCGAATCGTGCAGCTCTAAGGTGAACTCAACTCAATGGGTGGACCAAAGCAATATGATAAACAACTAATTGCAACTAACAATAAATAACTATATTTATTAACAAGAATAATCACAACGAACAACTCGCCTGTCCTAAAACATGGCCCAACCATTTAGATCTTAGTCCTGGAACCACCGGTTACATAATACAGCATTTTATTCCAACCTTTAAGTCCATCCCACAAAGCACTGTCGACACTTTTACCTTCCGTGGGAAGAAGAAAACAAGCTAATATCATGATCCTGAGAAGCCTTTCTTTCATCCGAGAACATTCACCCACCACGTATCCTCCTTTTTTTATTCCGGTCACAGCTCTCAGTGTTCACCCCGCTCCTGGGGCTCTGACATAAATCCAGAGAGCTGATCTCTGACAGGAACCCCGCTGCGCTGCATCAGCCATTTGAGAAATAACAAGAGGTACATTATGAGGAATTCAAATACAGAAACCAGTTTATGCTAATATTGATCTGCATATTGATTTTTCAGATTTGAATAATGAGGCAACTGGAAATGACGGGACGTTCAGAGAGGGGGGCATTATTCATTTGTGTGGAAAAATGTTTTTTCTTGCCTGTTGTAGAAAATAAACTTGATTCGGATGAAAAGAATGAACGTAGAGAATCACAATAAAGGTCATTCACTTAGATAGGCAGCCAAAGGCACTGAAGCGTTGAAGAAAAATCGTTTGAAAGACAGACTAGCAAGACTTGAACAAAGGCAGGAAGACAAAAAACAGGAATAAATTAAGCATCAGGTGGAATATGGCTGATGATGTTTTTAATTCTCTCCAATCCAATCGGAAATGATGACAATGAGCTCATGATATTGAATTTTCCTCTCTTGCATAAATCTTTGTTCAAGGTGGAGATGATTACAAAGTATGAAATGACAAAGTCATAATAGATTCGAGTGCATTTTCAAAACTGATTCTATTGTGATGCCGAATGTTGACAGCTGCACAAAAAAAAAAAAAAGTTAATATAACGCATTGCGTAAAATACAAAAACTGTCACTGCTACTTTAATTGCAAAGGCTTTTAGCTTGTTTTTCCCAACGTACACCTGCACTATGGCTCAGCAGGAGAGAAGAATCATTACAGACACCGACATCCTTTTAAAACCGTCACGTGTTGGTGCACAAAATCAGCCATGCAAGATTTCGCCAGACATAATGCGACTAGCGTGGGTCACGTCTGCATGTCAGCCTCATTTTATAATGCAGCTTCCTTTGGTCATATTCTGGCTTTTGTGTAAAAGGTCGACCACGAACTGCTGCTCATTCCTGTTTTCAGCTCTCTGCTTATTGTGAGCACAGAGGTACAGCTGTAATTACGTCTGGTGCAGAGACAAAGCTGCACCGAATTGACTGGATTCCTGCTGACACCTGGCTTTCTTAACACCAGCCCCAACGAACGTGCGCTTGTGCTCACCGGTGAGAAAGAAACAGCAAGAACAGAAAGAGGCAAAAATGAGACTGTGGGACATGATCGTTCATGAACGACATCGAGAGTGGTAGTCTAAAAATGCATGAGGTATACAATATGAAATTACAGAGGGGACGTGAGAAAATTATTTTACACCTGCTGTTTCTTAGAATTTTTTTTTTTCAGAAACACCTCGGTCTTAGGAAAATGAGACCAAACAAAGAGAAAGAACAGAGCGTGAGGTTCACTCAAATACCCTTTGCAACCCATTTGACTTTAGTAATGTTAATAAGTAAAAAACATAAGAAAGGACCGGATTTTATCCATCAGGAGAGGACTGGATGGAGAGAAGTGGGTGCTATAACAGTGTTATCCAACAGATTGTGTGGTCTAAGTGAAAAAAGGAAAAGTTTAAAAAGATAGTTCACCCAAAAATGAAAATTTTGTCATTAATTACTCACTCTCATGTCATTCCAAACCTGTAAGACCTTCGTTCATCTTCAGAATACAAAGTAAGATATTTTTTAAGAAATCTGAAAGCTTTCTTACCCTGCATAGACATGAACGCAACTACCATGTTTAAGGCCCAGAAAGGTAGTAAGGACATCGTTAAAATAATCCATGTGACACCAGTGGTTCATCTGTAATGTTATGAAGCTATGAGAATACTCTTTGTGTGCAAAGAACACAAAAATAACCATTTTATTTAACAATTTTTTCTCTTCTGTGTCGGTCTGTGATGCACGTTCGTGCATGCAATGCATTGTGGTACTCGTTAACATGCGTCAAAGTCTGACACGGAAGAGAGAAACAATTTTGATCAATTTAATGCATCCTTGCTAAATAAAAGTGTACATTTCTTTCAATAAATCTTACTGACCACAAACGTTTGGATGTAAAAAGTTAAAAAGTTTACATACACATTGCAGAATCTGGAAAACGTTAATTATTTTACCAGAATAAGAGGAATCATACGAATTGCATGTTATTTTTATTTAGTACTGACCTGAATAAGATGTATCACATAAAATATGTTTACATGTAGTCCACAAGAGGAAATAATAGTTGAATTTATGAAAATTACCCTGTTTAAAAGTTTACATACGCTTGATTCTTACTGTGTTGTTATCTGAATGCTGAATGACCCACATGAATATATATATTTTTGTTCAAGAGTCCTTTGTTTGTCCTAAAACAGTTAAACTGCCTGCTGTTCTTCAGAAAAATCCTGTAGGTCCCACAAATTCTTTGGTTTTTCAGCATTTTTGTGTATTTGAACCTTTTCCAACAATGACTGTATGATTTTAAGATCCATATTTTCACAGAGGACAACTGAGGGACTCAAATGCAGCTATTATAAATGTTTCAAACACTCACTGATGCTTCACAAGGAAAAATGATGCATTAAGAGCCAGGGGTGAAAACTTTTGAACAGAATGAAGATGTGTACATTTTTCTTATTTTGCCTAAATATCATATTTTGTCATTTAGTACTGTAATTCAGAAGCTACAGAAGATCCTTCCATGTTTCCCAGAAGAAAAAATTAGTTAAATTTACTCTGATCTTCAAATTCAAAGAGTTTTCACCCCCGGTTCTAAATGCATCATGTTTCCTTCTGGAGCATCAGTGAGCATTTGAACCTTCTGTAATAGCTGCATATGAGTCCCTCAGTTGTCCTCAGTGTCAAAAGATGAACCTCAAAATCATACAGTCATTGTTGGAAAGGGTTAAAATACACAAAAATGCTGAAAAACTAAAGAATTTGTGGGACTTGAAATATTTTTCTGAAGAACAACAGACAGTTTAACTGTTCACAACAAACACGGGACTCATGAACAAATATCACTAAACAAAAAAACAGCTGTAGATCATTCAGGTAACAACACTGTATTAAGAATCAAGCGTATGTAAACTTTTGAACAGGGTCATTTTTATGAACTCACCTATTATTTTCTCTTGTGGACTATATGTAAATATCTTTTATGTGAAATATCTTATACAGGTCAGTACTAAATAATGTATGATCCCTCTCATTATGGTAAAATAATTAACATTTTGCAGATTCTGCAAGGTGTATATAAACTTTTGGCCGCAACTGTATAATATACCAGACTGTCACTCATTATAAGACAAAGTCTTAAAAGCCAAATCAGCTTGGTTAGGCAAAAATGATGCCTATTCAAGCTCACATAACTTTTCAGAAAAGGTGAACTTTTAGAGTCGAATCATGCAAGCAGCAAAACAAACAAAACCATGTCACATAAAAAAACATTGAAGGTAAAAGCAGCGTGAGGCATTTCAAAGGCTTTGGAGGTACAGAAAGCACTTGAGAAAGCACAGTGAATCCAGGTGCTTTGCATGTTGTTTAAAAGTGGACACGCATCTCAAAATGGACCAGACAATACCCCCCACCATCCCACTGAGATTTACATGTTCTGCCCTTCAGGAAAAGAAGGTGGGAGGTGGATGTAGACAGAGCGAGTTTGTCAGGGAGCATGTGCTGGTACAAGTACTGGGGCAGAATGACTCAAGGGGGGGGGGTCTAGTTTTTCATTAGCCTTTACCAAATTACAACACTACGAGTACTAGTTTTAATATTTTGCTTTAGATGATTAAATGGGTCATAAAACAGATTATAAAACCAGTTCTGAACAGAGCATTAAAAGGTAAGTCCTCAGAAACAGTGTAATAGTATGCTAGGAAATATTGTTAAAGGGACAGTTCACGCAAAAATGAAACTTCTGTCATTAATTACTCACCCTCATGTCATTCCAAACCTGTAAGACCTTTGTTCATCTTCGGACCACAAATTAAGATATTTCTGATGAAATCCAAGAGCTTTCTGACCCTAGGCAGCAATGTAACTGAAATGTTCCCACACTCAGGACATCGATAAAGGGGTCATCGGATGCAAAGTTCACTTTTACATGTTGTTTAAACATTAATGTGTGCTGGCAGTGTATGTACACATCTACCCTATAATGATAAAAATCCATGCAGTGGTTTTTAATTAATCTGTAAAAATAATATCCCCTTGTTTAAATCGAGCCATTCTCAGATGCCTGTCGGTGTGGCGTCACATGACAGAGGCTGCTCCCGTGATAGCTGATTGACATGAGCGTCTTACCTCAGACCCGCCTTAAATCAGTCCAACCTCCATTGTTTCGATGCCGGAGCAAGGACGTAAGCTAGACAAGAATATCTCCGATTGAGCGATTAAGGTGTTGTGTTGCTGGATGTAATAATGAACATAGTGGTAGTCATTTACTCCCCACATCTGAGCCGCTGAAGATGGAGTGGATTACGTTTGTTTGTGAATGGAATGCGCCTCCCGATCTACATATATCCGTCTATGTTCGCGCGAATCATTCTGGATCCAGCTTCACCTACAGCAGACGTGAGTATAAGGGTATTTTTTTAATGAATCTTTGCGATCGCCTTTCCTAATAACGTGCTAGGTAGCAAGTTTAGCGGCTAAACTCGGCTAAAGTAAACAGGCTCGTCACTCCACAGAGAGAAAAGAGGGGCGGGGCGAGCAGAGCTCATTAACATTTAAAGCAACCTCGACCAGAATAGGATGATTTTTGCTGAGCTCATTTTGACAAGGTAAAAAGGGTGTTGTCTTACACCACCATTGAGAATTTTTAACCAAAGTATATTATAAACTTTTCATTAAGACCCTAAAGAAACATATCAACTTGTGGTAAATGGGCATCCGATGACCCCTTTACAATAGTCCATGTGACATCAGTGGTTCAACCGTAATTTTATGAAGCTATGAAGCTATTTATGAAGATTTTGTGCCCAAAGATCAGAAAGCTCTTGGATTTAATCGAAAATGTCTTAATTTGTGTTTTGAAGATGAACGAAGAACTTACAGGCTTGGAACGACATGAAGGTGAGTAATTAATCACAGAATTTTCATTTTTAGGTGAACTAAGGCTGTAAAATTCATAAATATATGTGCTTTATGTGTCTAGTGATGCAATTTTCATGAATTAAATAGCTTTTATTTTCTCTTGTGGCATGCTTTTCAAAGAATGTATCTATAGTGCAACCAGAAAGTGGCTCTGAAGTCTATAAATATTCATAAGTCACTAGATAACAATCTAGAATTGACTCTAATTCCAACAATCCCAAGTTTGGCATTCTAACCAATCCTTTCTAACCCCTACTTCTTAAAACTGTGAGCTCATATATTGGTGCTCTCAGTCTTGGATTCCTCCCTCAGTCCTGTTGGTCCACAGCAAGATTTGTAATTTGCCACAAATCTGCTCCCATTTCCTGCGCCGACCCCCAGAGAGCCTGGAGCCGACCACACAGTAAAGCCCAATAATGGCAGAAGCGAGCTAAAACGTCTGTCTGACGAGGTACCGTAGCAAGCTTTTCCGCCGGCACTCAATGGGCTCCTCCGCAGAATGTCAAGCTACTGAGCCGATGGGGCAGAATCTGAGTCACGCAGGGCGAGAGTAATGTCACAGCACGAGGTGACTGCATGCGGTTTATCATTGATTCAAGACAAGAAACATGGCAGGAGAGTGCAGTCACATGTAACTTATGATGGCTTCTTCGTTTACTAGCTCCCTAGAATGTCACATCTCTTTTGAACGTTTTTTTATTTTTTTTGTTGCCAAGATGATATCGGTTTATCTTTGTCAACATCTTCAGTTAGGCCAGCACTGCTGCAATCTGTCATCTGATCGATGACCTGTCATCCTGTCCGATATCAAGGATAAACCACAATAGATTCGCATGAACAGAACAAATATAGGTCCCTTTTTTGAATAGGCAAGCATCGCTATTTATCATATTTAAAGGAATAGTTCACCAATAAATCCCTGATGTTGTTTACGAACAATAAACTTTTTTCCCCACGGAATACAAAACTACACTCTTAATAAACAATGACAATTCATTGTGACCACATCTGTCAGCTCCAAAAAGTTTCCTAAAAAGGAAATATGGCTTGTGCACTATATTCCAGGACGTTCATGAAAGACTAAACCATTAATGAATTCTCAATTTACTAATTTAAAACAAAAATTGTAAGCAAATAAATCATATTTCAAGTTAATAAATAAATAAACAAATAAACAAACATTTAAAACATTAAAATTTAATAAATAGTAGTTATATGTAGCAAATAATTAATTGATAAATCAGTTTTAAATGCAACACATACTGTAAATGTGATTTTATAAAATCAGTGACTTGCCGCCACCTACTGGCAGTTTTACTTTCATTTTTAAAGTATATTTTCAGATATTTAAATAATTTAATATTTCTATTTTCGAAAGTTTTATATTTAAAACAATAATCTCAACATGAATTTATGAATTTGATTGCACTCATGCCACCTCTGAGACTCATTAAACATGAAAATACACCTGCTCTCCTGTAGTACAAATTATTTTGTTTACACTGATTTCATTTCATTGGTAACTTATTCTTATTCTACTTCTTGTTATTCCGTTGTTTTAATTAGAAATTTTAAAAAGTGTATAAAATATAATTTTTTACAAATTTGGCATAAAAGATGACATACTTTTAATAAAGTTGCCAGAAAAATGCTATTGCAAAAGGTAAAAACAAAATTCCCCTGTAAATCACTCAGAGTCAAATATCACCTCGTAATGGGAAGGCTGGGAATTTGTGATCAGATATTTTGATTAGTGATTAGAAGGTGCTCCTGAAATTTTGACTGTGGTCCTACATTTTTTAAGTTAGGAGCACAAGCACTCCTAAAAAGAAAAGTAAACTTAGAGCCCTCTTACACACCACACAAACACAATAAATGTTAATATATAATTATATAATTGATTGTATTTCAATTTGAAAACCACATTTAATTTTTGACATTTTAAACTAATATTGTAAATAATTTAGGATATATTAAATTATTACTATTAATTACTGTAATTATTAAACATTTATATGGCTATTACATTATTAATTAACTATTACTATAATTAGAATTTACAAAAAAATAGGAGCTGAGAAAGCACCACTCAGAAAATGTAAAAAAAACCAAAACAACTAATATACAGTTTTGTTTCCACTGACTGTCTTCTTTTTCTTCAGCTTGCTTTGTAGCTAATTTGACACATTTCTCATTGTAGAGATGGTCTGTACTCACAAATTGCTCTGTGCTCCTGTATAAGCGCATCAGTCTCACAAACTGCCAAAAAGACGAAAATGAGATTACATTTAATAGTCCCACAGGAGGTTTAACCTGCTTGGTTTTCAAGACTCCTGGGATAAAATACTGTAATTCTAAGAGATAGTAAGTGTGTGTGAGTCATAACAAGCTTGAGAACAATTCTGTCACTGTACCTTTTTTCTTCTTAAAATTACCATATTTTTTTACCCTAGTACTGGAATAAAAAAACAAGCCTCGAAAGGCATTCTGAGTGTCTGGTGCAAGACACCAAAACAAAAGATAAAATGCATCATATTCACTAGTAATGGCATGCATATGTATTCTTATGCATGCAGAAAACAGGTGTGCACATAAATGCTCATCTTAATGTTGATGAATTACTAACAGAGTGTGTACTGTAGCATAATATACGCCCAAAGCATCTCCATAAGGGCTTTCCGCACATCCTTTCCTCTACAGTCAGTCATCACTCTCTGCAATCATACAAAGATCTGCTCTCATTTTAGAGCACTCAAGATCTCTGAGTGAAGCCATTTCAAAACCAGTTACACAATTTGTCAGCCTAGATTTTATGACCCAGTTCGAACATTAAGTAAATGCAACTAGTTTGTTCTAAATGGGGAAAAAACTGTTAATAAATCATATTTGTCTTATTTAAAAAAAAGCCTTATTTGACAATAGTCTGCTTATTTGAATTAAACTGGAATTAAGACAATACAGAATGAATTATCTAAGTAGCACTGAAGGATTGCCAAAATACTCACGTAAGGATACTCCACTGAATTATTGATCTTCAGTTAATATCTAAGGTTTGCAGGGAAAATGCCTACTGAGAGTAAATCTTTCAAGCATAAAATCTTGAAATCATAAGTTGATGTTAGCACAAAATTGGATGTTTTCCATAATAAGAGGAAGAGATCAGAAGGTCCCAGAATTCATCAATCCATCAGACCATTCAAACAGTCTACAGACAAGTCTCTGCAGTCAGAGAAAAAGATAGAGAGAGAGAGAGAATAGGAATACTGGATGGAGTTTTCGGAGTGCAGGGAGTTCGTTTTCTTGGCTCTGGAATATACTTAAGAAAGGGTGAGGATTTGCATACCATTTGTGCCCTTGGGCCAGAAAATACTGAAATTACATTCTATCAGCACATTTCCATTTCTCAATAGCAGTTCAGCGCTTATTTATACTAATCTGCACTATGTATTTAGCAGTACAGTAAAATGACAGTATGAAGATAGGTGTATTTGTGTGGGCCATTGTAATTTTAGAATTAGCCTAATTCAAACATTCAAACGGGACGTATTCATGTACTATCTGCGGGATACACACACTAGATTAGTTCCAACCACAAACAAAAATGACGAAAGGTACACAAACTAGCACGAGGGTGGAATAATTGCGTGTCTACAGCGTGACCCTGTTACAAAACGGTGCCTAATCCAATTAATGCCCCATACATCACATCACACCACAAACAGAGCACTTGGGTGCGAAAGCAGATCGGCTTTGGATGGAAATTGTAAACAAGTTCACAAGTCTTCAGCACGCAACTATGGGCGAAGCATATAGTCACAGAAGCTTCAAAATTACCTTTCGTTGCCTAACGTTAGCCCACTATAATCAGCTAGAGTAACAGATGATAATATCATGGTACTAACTGTACCAGTGTTTACTGCACCGCTCCCCCGCTTCTTAGTGCCGCCGCTGGTGAATCTCCTGTGAAATTGAGTTTGCACTGGAGTCTTTATTGAATGTGATTTAATATAAATATAGGGTAACTTAAACGTTAGAAAACTAAAGTCTACCTATTGAGTCATCGCGCTGTACACCCAAAAAACAACAACAACAAAAACACACACAAAAAAAAAAAAAAAAACAACGCGACCAATTTAGTTTCATTCCCTAACTGACTCTTATGAAGTAGCAAGTTTGAATCGGAGTTGGTGTTCGTCACTGAATCGAATCCATCAGAGCGGTTAACGTTACCAAATCATCGGACTACATCTCACTACTCATGCCTTTATTTTTTCGTTTATGTACTTAATAAAACATGTTTTGTGTCAGAATCATTTCTGATTGACTGTCCATCTAAAAAAATTACAGATAAGCACTGCAGGTGGCCAACAGACTGTAGAAAACATGATGTATTGAATGACTTCCGTGTCCATGTAACATTACCACGTATTTAAATTTGACCTAAAATGCCTTTATTTACCTGTACTGTTAAGTCTCTGCAGGAGTTGAAAGACTTAGTCGCTGTCACGTTGTTTCCAGTTGCTTTGACTGTAGAAAACATCCACTTTATTCAGATCATTTTGTTGTAAGCTTATGGGTTTTACATTTCTCGTTGATTTACGACTTCGAACGATTCAGTGTGTAAGTGGCATCCAAATGACTCGCGAACCGATTCCAATTTAAAAGAGTGATTCATTCGAAAATCGGAAGAGACTTAGGCTACGTATTGGTTGGTTCTACCTGTTGTCCTAAATTTGGAAATGATAACTGATGGTTTTGGACTCAAAAGAGTTATTCATTCGGAATCTGCAAAACTAGTGTAATTGTAAACAATAGAGTGTTTGTACTTATGTCACGATTTGGTCAGTTACCCGGATGCGCGACCATATTGGCCATACTCGAATCAGGGTTGCCAGGTTTTCACAACAAAACCCACCCAATTGCTATTCAAAACTAGCCCAATTGTGTTTTGAGGGAGGTCCCCCATTAAAAATTGCATTCAAATGGGTAAAATACACGTTTTTTGGGGGGGAGTTCTCCCGGTAAAATTAGCATTCCAGGGGATAAATATCTTATTTTTGGGGTCACTTCAACCTGTGGACATGAAAATCAACCCACAGCTACAGTGTTAAATTAGTCAAATTCAACGGAAAAAAACACACACTTAACACTGACTCAAATGTAAACAACAGCATGGATTGCACGATTAATATACTACCGAATATGTTGTTCTGCTAATTTATGCTGTCTTAACCATGGCAAATTGTGTGGAGGATGCTGAATCATATAGAGAATGACTTAGTAAGCAGGAATGGGTCTAATATTTTGACAAACTGAAGCTGATAGGTGGTACGAGCAGTATTAATTAAGATATTATCCTATTATTTCACCTACCTGACTGGAAATGATAAGAACAATCACAAATGTTGTAAAGATTCTTTCCCTGGAAATCCTGGTTCAGTTTGGCCAACCACAAATGCCTTTTGTTCCTCCTTTGTGGCATGTTTACATTCAGTGCCGCCAATATGGCCGATTGATGACGTGTCATGAAAACAGTCCATAAACAACTAAATGAGACACACAACACAATTGCTGAAATATTGTGAGGGAAAATTATTCACGTAATCTTGTCCACTGGCCAAGATTTGAGTTATATTTTAGTAAAGTTTTATTGTGTCTTGTGTAAGTCAAGTTTATAAAACGTCAATGTATCAAAGCAGCTTTGTAGAAGTCCTTATTTAGCAATATTACAGTGAGGACCAAGAACAGGCAGACGTCAAACGCTATATCAATGAAAGAACAACCTCCACACTTCAAATTCTTGCAAGAATCATAGTTCATATACGCCCACCATTCAGGTAGCCTACATTTTTAAAGTCAACACTGTGTGCAAATGTGTACTGCCGGTGAGTCATTTGCTCAGAAATCAGATTATGTCGAGTTTTAAATTTGCAAGGAGGAATTGTAGAGCTTTACTTGGGATTACTGTGTGAGCAGGTGGTCAACTGTGTTGTGAGTCATATTTTCTTCCCTGTAAAAGGAGAAAGACGAGAGGGACCCGTGAGTTAATTAGCCATCATTACCCCATCTCCTGCTTCCTGAGTGGGTGCTGTGCCTTTGTCCTGTTCTATTAACATCTCTAATAGAGCTGTCACCGTGACTCATGCCTATCAAACTGACACATGGCCCGGTCCGCACTGCCCCGCATTATGTGCACGAATGGTGTTGGGATGTCATCCGTACCCAGATCTGAAACAGGATGTCAGGAGCGATTATCACAGTATAAACTCAAATAATTAGAGCTGCATGGTATTTTGGTGGTGAAGTGTATAATTCTTTTTTTACTAACTCGAGAAGCACTAATTGGAAATGCAAAAATAACTTTTATTTATTGTAGTTCTGTCAAATCGATTAATCGGATCAAAAATAAAAGTTGACATCATTTATATTATATGTGACCCTGGACCACAAAACAGTCTTAAGCAGCACGGGTATATTTGTAGCGATAGCCAAAAATACATTGGGCATATGGGTCAAAATGATCAATTTTTCTTTCCTGCCAAAAATCAGTAGGATATTAAGTAAAGAGCATATTCCATGAAGATATTTTGTAAATTTCCTACCGTAAATATTTCAAAACTTAGTTTTTAATTAGTAATATGCATTGCTAAGAACTTCAGTTGGACAACTTTAAGGGTGATTTTCTCAATATTTAGATTTTTTTTGTACCCTCAGATCCCAGATTTTCAAATAGCTGTATCTCAGCCAAATATTGTCATATCCTAACACACCATACATGAATGGAATGTTTATTTATTCAGCTTCAGATGATGCAT